>JANHGB010071665.1:0-28862 GCA_026283785.1 Coracopsis vasa
CTTGTTAGAAGTAGATGTTAGTCCAGATGAAATTGAAAACAGATTTCTGAGGCAAGGAGTCTAAAGTAACAAATTATTGACACATTTCATTACTTCCACTGCAGTCTAAAATATTGAACAAATAGCTAATATAAATTCACAGCTAAGATGGATTTTGAAACAAAGTGAAGCCATGAATTCTTTATGGTCAAACATGATATCTAATCACTCAAGTAACACTGCTTTGCTTTAAACTGCAAATGTCATTTTTGGGCTAGATTTCTTATTAGGGGGATTTGATGAGCAAAATTTTGATGATTTCTTTTGTTTTGTGAATTATCCTGTCTTACAATCTGACATCTATTGTTGCGGGGTGGAAATCTACAGAAAACTTGGCTTCAGTCATACTGCTTTAATGGCTTAACTGTTATTTAGAACAGAAAATGGCAACGTTGACAGATCAAAGTCCTCTCAAAACTAAAATGAATTCCTTGGATACTCCAGAGATCTGTATGCACATTGGATTGTATTATCTACAATTCTTGTAATAATAATTTTATGTCTGTCTATAAACACAGAGCAGATGCAACTTCCCCCTTCTCTTAACACCCTCATGTATCCAGCATCAGGAGAGGCTGCCTTAGTGTGCAGTGCATTTACATAACTGTCTATGTCCAGTAGACTTTTGTAGTGCTTTATTAACCCATTCAAGAGCTGACCTTCAGTTTGACTGAAAGCTGTGAGAAATTCAGTGTATTGTCTAGACAATGCAGAACACCAGAACTTTGTTTTGTGGAATGGATCTTCTTTTTTTTTCACCGAATGAAGGGGCAGACATTCAGGAGATTATAGTGAGATTTGTGCTTTTCCTTTATTGTGACACATTTTATTTCCATGTGGGCTACTTGACTGAAAGCGTGTTTGAATTGGGTCAGGGGCAAAAGCAAAAGGGTGTATACAGCAAGAAAGACTTCTTTCACCACCTGCAAATAGAAGAGGATTCCTGTTACTTTTCATAGTTTTTCATGTCATCTTCTTGAGAGTTTCAGAATGAATAGTAGGAAGTGGACTGAACTTTTGTTGCTTGCATAAGTTCTGATTGCTTTCAAGTTATGTGTTATTTTTGTAGTGGCTTGAGAAAAACAGTGGGCTTGTTTTGAGTTTTCCTGAAAAAGATACATAACAAAAAATACTCAATTTTCCCATGAAATTCTGTGCAAGACACTTGATTACAGTAGGGAATAATTCCTTTTCTCAGCTTATCATTTCTTCCTTTATGCAATTGTGTTTTTAGGAGAGCTGAATCAGTTGTTATGCTTTTATTATAGAAACACTAAAATACTAATATACTTTCAGGCAGTTAACTATGTTACTAAAATAAAGAGGGAAGTGGCAGGAAATGCAAATTTTTATTATCTTTTTATTTTCAGAAACCCAATAATTATTGTTTCTTATTTATATTTAATTATTGGTTTCCTCAATGGAATTTGGGGTGGAAAGGGAGGAGTCAATAAAAACCAGAATACCAAAATATGCGGATATTTCATTGGAAACCCAATCACTTCATTCTGAGGTTTTCAGTGAAACCACAAATATTTCTAAAGCAAAAGATCCCTGCTCTGAATATTTCTGTTTAATAACAAATCTGTGAAAATCCTTGTTTTGTAGAAATAAAGCAGCATGACTTTGATGTTTGGCTGTTGAGGAAAGAATTTTTAGTACAGATTTTTCTAAAACACCTCATTTAATAGCATCATTCACATTTTGTAGCCTTGGAAACTTTAAAAACCAAATCTAGAATAAAAGTCAGTCCTTTATATGGTAATATACTTCATTGCATTATAGAAATTTTATATATATTTGGCCAAGTCCTGTGAAGCATGAAAATATGAATTGCCTCAAAACAAATATTTGGAGAAAGCTAATCCACATAAGCTAATTAGATTCCAGGTGCTGAAATCTACAAAACTAAACAACAATTAATCTACTTTAAAAAGGTATAAAGGATAGGAAGAAATAATCTTAAAAACTGGGTAAAAAGACACATGAACATAAAAATTACCTGTGGATTCTGCAGCAATACTGTTCACAGAAATTATTTGCAATACAAACAAATTACTAGAGATGGAAAAAATAGCATATAAATTTCAACTATGGGTTATGAATCTATTTCTATTTTATGTCATACTTATGTATATATGTTGAGTATTGCTGAACCAATAAACAATCAGTTCACAAAAGTTTGATTTCCATTTTTTTCTCTAAGTTATAAGCTGCCCAGAAAAATACGGAACAAGAAAATGCAACCTGACACAGCAAAAGAGAACTCTGCCACTCAGGAATTAAAGCAAGCTAATTGCTATTGTTTCATTTTATCTTTTTTTCATTTTACTTGAAAGGAATTTTTGAAGAGTCATGACAAAAAAAAATAAGGTTATTCAGCTAAGGGATGAAGCGTTTAAGAAATACTGAAGTTGGAATTATTTTTGCACCATCTACTGAGAGATAGTTTACATATACTGTCACATATATTTTTCTGTACACAGAGACATGCATGGGAAATATGTTTGCATGTAGGAGACCGCTGCCTGAATATGGTATTACTTATTGTAGGCCACCCACAACAACACTGTATTGAAGTAACTGTTCACTACCAGCAATGATTCAGTTAGCCTTTGATTAAACACAGGAATTTAAACTATGAAAAGGTCTGAAACCTGACACAGTCCTTTGACACCTCAGCGTCTGTCATTAAAGATAATCCTGAGTAAGGTACTGATTTCTGAAAATAGAATTAAACTACTTCGGTTGTCGATCTTAACCCTTCCATATTACAAATGTAACCCTGCTGTGTTAGGAGACTTCCTGAATTACTGCTTCTCCTTTCAAGTCCACGTGTTTGTGAAGGAGCTTTAGGGGGAGCACAGGGGCCAGCGAACACAAACTGGGCAATTCCATTTTCAGCAAATGAAGTTACTATCCAGGTCGTATTGAACAATGGATACCAGAAAAACTCCCAGGACTTCAAAGTCTGATCATGCCCCATCCTTCCTTCACTTCTTCACACTTCATATAGATTGAGACATTGAATTAGAAAGTCAGACAACATGTTGCTTGTTGGGGTTCTTTTTAAATATTTTGTTTGCCTAAGCATCACTAATGCCATGCCACTATTTTTAGCTTCTTCTACATGGAGATTATGTTCCATCTTTTGCCACTGTTTCTGGTAGATAAGAAGTTCTTCCATGTGATGAAGGCCCTGAGATGATCTAAGAAGCTTGTGCTCTCAGAAATGCTTTTACTCCTTTTTAACTACTACATTTTTCCCCCTCTTTTTCCACTCTGTTTATTCAAATCACTAAGAAAATCTCAGTGGGAATCTCCTGTTATTTCCTCTGCCTGCTGTTCTTTTCTTCTATACAACATTAAACACTGGCAGTGACAAGGTTTCATTTTTGTATATCACCTGGGTACAAAAAATAAAATAAAGAAGTCAGAGGAGTACAACTCAGCAGCAGATTTCCACTGGAAATAAGTGTGTGGTGATCCAAAGCCTATGAAATATGAGAGTCTTTAGATCTATACTGTTATTGAAAAGTTGCCCATCGATTCTTTGGGTAGATTGTGTGTTGTATCTGATCTGGAATAAGCAAGGTCATGGCTAAGAATAGCTCAGGCACTGACTGTCCTGCAGAGACAGTTCTTACATCCCTTATCACCAGCAATGCTACTGGGGAGCAGGACATCACCCCATAGAAGAGCTGATCTTGAAACTACAGCAGTAGTCCAGCCTGATCAAAGCCAATCCTGTCCAACAGCAGAAGACTTCTTTTGAAGCTGAACATGAACACTGACCAGATCTGCAGATGACAGTGCCTTCCCCAGCCCTCCCCAAGCTACCCCAATGCCCCTGGGTGCTGGAATGCCCATCAGTTTTCCCAAATCACTGGCAATCTGTTTATGTGACATTTAGAGAGAAAACATTTTTTTTTTTTTCTCCAGCAGAAGCTTGTCAATCTGCCTTGTCAGCCTGTACCTTCTTGACAGTGCACATAGGATGTTCCTAGCTCCCAGGCTACTCACAGCAAACTGAAAAGGGAAAGAAGAAGCTTTATGCTGTTTTCTTTTAGACCCATGATTCATGAGCATGGAGCCTATGAAGGACAGCTTGGTCCTTGACAAGTCTTCAAGTAGCAGCTACTTAACTTTGTCCCAAAGGGTGGTTGTGCAGCTGCAGTTTTATAAAATTAAAGCCCATCTTGCATGTCTGAAGCTAAATTTCTGGTTCCACTTCACAGGTGTCGTATGAAAGAACAGTCAAAAAATTTCAAAATTATTAGTTGCAACAGGGTTGTTGAAATTTTCAGTATGAATGGAGCTGTTTGGGATCATGCCCATATTAACATTTTTAAAGCATTTCCACATGTGTTTTTTAGAAGCAAAAAGAAAAAGAAAAAAAAAAGAAAGACAACCTAAAGAAGCTTCAGTATGAAGCTGATCGATACAAACAAGGAAAGAAGGCAAAGGTTGAAAAGACTCCCTCAGGAATGTGGCCTTTATGGAAGAGGGAAGATGAAATCTTACCCTTGTTGATGAAGCTCATTTCACAGTACCTAAGATGGCATTGCATTTTGGCAGAGTCCTGCTGGTTAGGTATTAGCATTGTTTAGTGTGCGGTCATTGTTCCTGACAACAACATGCAGATAACTAACTGGACATAAATACTTTGGGATGCATAGAGTAACCTGATATTTCTTGGTGGAATACCAAGTTTATCCCTTTCATGACACTAATCTCATAATTCACTTGCTGAGCACTAAAGATTTCTCTTACAAATCAGATCTATTTGATAATCCATTCAGAGTTTTGACATACTGAGTACATTGCTGTTCACGCTCCTTCCTTGGTAACAGCTTACTATGGCAATTTGAAGATGTTAGCAGAAAAGTCTGGCAAGTGCACGCATAAATGGAATTTGTCCATGTTCCCATTGATGATGAAGGAACCTGTTGGACTTTGAAATCCTTGTTTTCTCTACCTTCTTATTTTGTGTGAAAACCTCACTGAGTGTTGTTTCTGACAAAGGGAATACAGAAAGAATAATGTCAACTAGCCTTCCCTGACTTCTTATTTTTTTTTTTATTTTTGAGGAGAAAAGAGAATGCCTTTATGTTATAGATTAAAGGCCAACATTATATTGTAGATTAAAGGCCACATTCAGGATCTATTTGGATAGACACTGAACCTGTCCCAACTTTCTAGGATCTAAAGACATCAAGAGACATTGTGTTAAAACTTGTAGAAAAGTTATGGTCAGGGGGATAATTCAGTCCCTATTGAAGCAAGCTGATTGTCCATGCAGTCACAAATGTTAGTACTTCAAAAGGCTTCACAATGACTTTACTATCTAGCTTCACTTGCTTTTACTAGGGGTAAAATTGCTGTGCATTAAGACAGTCATTTTATCCTATTCACTAGGTGTGCCGTGCTCTGACAGTACTGGTTCCTGAATGGGCTCTTAAAAGACAATGGGAAAATATCCCATTTAAGAAATCTGTGGCATTAAATGCAAAGCTGAGCTCTCCACACCAGGATAACACTAAGGTTTCTTCTTTAAGTCAACAAACTGCAGAAACACGTCCTCAAAACATTTCTATGTCTAACTCATAAGTAGAAACCTCTAACTAGACTTAAACGTGTAAAATAATGATGCTGATTTGGGCCCCTTCAGATATATGTTAGCAATCCTGAGAAGGGTTGTTTAAGTTAGTGTGGGATGTGGTACCTGAGCTTCTTCATGCCAAGAACTTCATCTGACCCGAAGAAGATGAAAACCAAGAGGAAAAACTTCAGTCTCATTTTCACCGTGGGGCCCAGTTGTGTGCAGACCAGATGAGATTTAAACTGCAGTCCAGGGCACAGCTTCCATGAAAAATGGCCTTTCACCCATTAAAACTCCATTCAAAGCACTGCTTTTTCTCATGGTACATGCACCATAAGCCTACTTTTCTTTGCAGCTGAGGTGCTCAGGCTGAAATATTCATGGATTGTGTAACAGCGCCAGCTCCTTCATGCTGTACCACAGGCACTGTGTAAATCTTGATGTGGAGCCGGAACACCTCCTGGGCAGCCAGGAGCAAATCAGTGTTTGCTTGTTGTGCTTGTGGCCTGCAGATAACCAAACTTCTGATTTTGTTTCATCCCCATTCATTTTTATTTGTTCAGATCAGCTAAGCTCACAGCTTTTGAGACTCACAGTGGACAAAAGGGCACGAACAACTGGATTTCTTCAGCTTTCTAAATATTGATTCACTTCTGGTTTCTGTAAGAAAATGACATGGAGTTCTACTAATATCTAAGGTTATCTGTGACCTTGTGACCTGCAAATCGCAACCTCAATGCGACTCTGGTTTGAACACTGGAAAGTGAAAGGTCAGAGAAATGAGATAGCTTATGTATGACAACAGGATTAGCAGTTTGGGCTGCTCCAAAGACATTAATTTGAACCATCTCATGGCCAATAACACTCCAGTGGACTTAAGAGAACAAAAGGAATTCTTGAAAAGACATTGTATGTTTACTATTGCTAAATGTGATTCTAGAGTAAATTAAGACACCAAAATGAGCTGCTTATTTGGGGAGTTAAAAACACAAAATCATAAGATACATTTTCATTGCCCAATAATTTATTCTTCATGAGTCAAAAACCTTATTGAAATGTGGTTCTTGGACTGTGCAATAAAACCACAGTGTGAGACAGCAATTAAAGTCTTTCAGGATAATTCATTATGCATAAGTTGGTTAAATTTAGGTTGGAAGAACAAATTGAACTCTTGTATTTACAACTGCTCAGCATTTGTCCTGAAAACTATTTTAATGTGTTTTTTTAAAATACAGATCAGTTCCTGTCTGAATTCTATGGCTTTCTTTGCTTCTTTCTTAGGCCTTCTGATGTGTCCTCCATACACATATCTCTGGTGAAAATTGAGATAAATGTGACAAGACTTTTTAGAAGGATTTTGTGATATTCCACTTTATCCATCACCTAAATTTTTTTGAGCAACTTTTTTACCCTGTAAATATCATTATCTTCTTTAGGTAAGGTCTATGTTACTATTAAACCAATACACTTTAATCCTTTTGAGATAAACTGAGTTAAGTACATTTAAAACTGAAAGCACATACCTAAATATAGGATTAATTTTGACCATTCGTGCTGGACATTCTATTTGTTTTAGTCCCTTCAGTTTCCTTTTTTTAGATCCTTCATTGCATGTTCAGTTGATTTTGGCAATGGATCGACCTTTGAAAAACCTTCATTTTGAACCATAGGTGGCAGCAGACAGCAGAAACGTCAGCCATAAGGACTCTGCCTCTCCGAGTGAGCTGAGGTAGCAGGATGGCTTGCTTTGTTGTAGGATGAGGTCTTTACCGTTTTCTCCACACATCCAATAGATATTTAAACTATATGTTCTATATATTTACATTATACCTGGTTGTACTGAAAATATAAATATTTTTGCTTCTTTTTTCTCTGAGTACTTAAATGTGTAAAATGTTAACTTGAACAGGGTAGTCACATTAGAAATGTCCTTCAGTTTCCTGTATTATCCATTGACTTGCAGCAGTATCATTTAATCTATTTTATATGATATCAAACTGAGGCAGTTTTTTTGATCTAGTCTGTGGGGCAGCTCACAATGGCTGGAAAGGAGATTCAGGAGATGCTGGTGTCGTGAGCTTGCACATCACACAATGGAAAAGAAGCAGTGACAGAGCTGCTGCCTCCTGCCTAAACCTCTGTTAATAAACCCATAGTCAGAGTCACAGAGGAAAGTTTTCCTTCTCTTCATTTTACACTTGTGGGTACTCAAAAATTCATTTTTACAACACAAACTCCAATGTATTTATTATTGTCTTTTCCCAAAGCCTTGAAACTCTAAACAAACACCAAAGCTTTCGTAACATGCTAAATGTTGCATGTATCAGTCCTCTGTTAGTGACACTAGACACATCTCCACCACGTGTTTAGGGAACTGCCTGTCTCTTCCTGTGGTAAAACTAGCATTAGCTTCTTAATCTAATAAACAGAATTAATTAGTGGAAAAGCCTTTGGCTACGTGTTTGTATCATCTTTGGCTTCTGAGTAGGCAGTCTAAAAGCCAGCATTTTCACTCCACAGGGCTGCTTGACTGCGTGCACAGAGGTGTGCAGAGACATCACCTTGTGAGAAACTGCCATTACAGTGGCTCCTGGGCTGTGTTTCTCTCCATTCCTGGGGCAGGGAGCTATGTCAGGAGAAATAGGTAGGAGGGAAGTAGGGGTGTTTGATGACTCTTCCATTGCGTGGACTGATGTGGCTTTCTGCCAGAAAGATTTCAGCAGCTGCTGTTCAATGTGCAGGGATGGGCCAGGATTTGTGGGATCCAGGACCTGCAATGCTATTGCTTCAAGGAATTCCAGATTTCCTGGGAGGACTGAAAAAACACCCTTAGAAATGACAGTATTGGTGCCTGGCAGTGTGACACTCCATGTGAAGGCAGAGCAGAAGATTGGAGACTAAAACATCTGCATGATTCCAGGAGGAGAATTTTGCCTGAGGGGTTTACAGAACAAATAGTGCTAAGGGAAGTTATCAAAGAGAGATTAAATAATCAGCTTTGGTGGATGAAAGATGAACTTCGAGCAGAAGCTTTTGAATTGAAAAAAAAAAAAAAAAGAAAAAAGAAAAAAGAAAAGAAAGGTTTGTTTCAAAGGAAGAGTAAAACATATATCCATATAGCCAGGAGTTCTGCCCCATTACTCAAAAGAAAACAAACCAGTGGTTCGACAATGAAGGTGAATGAGACCAGGCCTGAGATTTGTAATTTCCTTTAAAGCAGACAATGATTCTAAATATAAGCATGAGAGGGCTGCAAAAGGATGGAGGTCCACATCTTTTAGTGGAAGAGCAAATATTATCCAAAGCTGATTTATCTACTGGTGGATTCTTGTCTCATGCTAAAAGCATGAACTGTTTCTCAGGCTGCATATTACCAAAAATTTCTCTAAGAAAGGACTGCTTTTTAAGTATTTATTTGGATTTTACCAGATGTCAATGTATCTCCATGGCATTGTAAATATTAAATAAAAGCAGCAAGTAAAACGTTGACACTGCTTCTTTTAGGCTTTGGAAAATTAATTGATACTACTTATCCTCTAATAAATATATTAATAGATTCCTCTGCCTACTTCTTCATTTTCCTTTTTTCTGTGCTTTCACCTTTGTCATTTCTCTGTACTCTTTTCATCAGTGACTTTCTTCTTTCACTGCTTTTGCCTTCAGCTTCCTAATCTGATTTCTTTACTTCCTTAGCTGTCTTTTCTTATAACTGCCATTATCTCACTCTTCCTCAACTCTTTCTTACCTGTCTCAGTGCATCAGGATTCTCCAATTTTCCTGTTCCTTGTTTTAGAGTTTCTTTCCCTTCCCACACACCCCCTACTCTCCCCACCCCCATCTCCCAGAAGCATATCCCTATGAGCTACTCTCCTGGAGTATTAGGGCTTCTAGGGTTGACTTGGCAAAACATCGGTTTTCTGTTTAAGCAGCAACAAGGTACATATGTGGCTGTTTTACTCTCCATGGTCTTGCAGGGCAAATGACTGTCAAGAAAGGTTCCTTCCCCATGGTTTGGCAGGGACTGACTTGGCTGTCCCAGTAGATGATAGTGTGGTTGTGAACACAAGCTTCTGCAGGTCTTTGGCCTTCAGTTAAGTCTGTTGCTTGCCTTCCTGTGACTATATCCAGGCAGCAGAAGGCAAGCATTCACAGCTGTGCACAGGGGCACTATTAAAGTGTCTTCCCGTTGGCGTTTGCAATTTTGATTTATTTAGTTTTTTGTGCTTTCTGGATTTTCTTCTATTATTGGCCTGAGATTATAGTTCCTCTAGATAAAATTTAAAAGAGGTCTTTTTGATTGGCTGTGTCAAGCTTTCTGCAGATATATTGATTTCTTTTGCTTGTGCATGTTTGTGTGTGTGCACACGTGTGTGTGTACGCATACCACAAGTCAGAGTTAAGCAACACCAACAGCATCAGCTGTATTCAGGGGTTATTGCCTCTCTCCTCAAGCTGTCCAGCTTATGTAAAAGACTGTAGGTAGGAATGCCTCTTGGCACAACTGCAGCACATTCTGGTTGTAAATTAAGCTTGATCCTACCTGGGGAGTTCAGCTTTTATTGTGATTGCTGTTTCAGTTTTGTTCTTCCCAAAGGAGAAGTGAGTGCTGTGCCAATCCCAAATGAGGTTATTTGAGGCATGCTCAGAGCTGTGGTTTGAGCTGCAGATCTGCAGGGAAGTAAGTTGTTATTATAGCTGGAAAGGTTTTTAAGGAACTGTGTCTTGGGAACCTGTTGTACAGATGATTATAAATGTAGACGACTTGCCTACTTAACAGGCCAGTGCCGGATTCTAGGGCACTCAGAAGAGCATGCATTAAATTACATCTCCAGCCTTAAAAGATATTAAAAATTAGGGACCTATATGCTATGGAAAATACATATATTTACCTATGAAAATTTTGGTTTTATAAACCAGGAAAAAATAGTGAAGTTACTATTACCACTGACAACTGACTATATTTTTAGTTTCTTTCAAGGCAAGCAAAATTTTAGCATAAATCAAATTCAGAGACACTATTTTTGCTAAGTGTAACTCTTCAATTCATGCAGTTCATGCATATTCAATTTAAAGAGTAAAATGTGCTTTTATGTATGTAGCTCCTCACAGCTTTAGTGTTGATTTAAAAAGCTAGGTTGGTCTGAATTAACAAGTCCAATTAAG
The DNA here is from genome assembly GCA_026283785.1 of Coracopsis vasa. NCBI lineage: Eukaryota > Metazoa > Chordata > Aves > Psittaciformes > Psittacidae > Coracopsis > Coracopsis vasa. Next base: position 10,805 of record JANHGB010071665.1, read on the forward strand.
CATAAATTCCTGAGAAAATGAGGATAAACTGACTACAAAGAGATGTTTAAACAGATCCATGTAGTGTTAAAAGGTATAGAAATGAAGCAAGAGGCATTTCTGGCTAAGAGATCAATGGAGATTTGTCACTGCCATGCAATATGAGCGAATGGGTGATAGAACACATCATAAGGCAAGAGAAAAAAACATTACACTTCAATTTTTATCTTTGTGTAATTCAAGAAACATTTTATTTTAAAGATTGATAGAGTTGTATGATTTGAACTTAAAATTAGAAATATAGGGCCAATAATTTTAATCAAGGAAATTGAATAAAAATACTGAAATATGGATTTGAAAGATTAGTAATGTAGATTTCTGGACAATCTGTAATCAGACTCCCTTTCTAGGCTTTGTGTGAATTTATTAATATTTCATGCAAGGAGAGATGGTGGCGTGAAAAATGTAGTTAGCCTGTCACAGAAAGGTATACTTAAAGCAAAGCAAAACACAGACTCTGCAATTTTTAATAATGTTTTATTATAAAGGATAAGAAACCAAATCCACATTTTTTTCAAACCCAGATAAATAAACAGCAAATATCATGCTCTTTTATTTTTAACGTGGTTTTCCTTTTGTAATAGGATCTGCAAAAATGGCATTACTAAATTGAAGACCTGCAAAAATATATCTTTGGAGAATATGGAGGAAGACGGACCACATATTTTGAACATAAATGAAGACCATTAAAAAAACTGCTGGAAACTGAGACAAAACAGCTCTGTGAAAGAACTGCTGAGTAAGGAGTAGTTTGGTAACTTATTCAGCAGAAAACAGCAAATTAACCCTAGGCAAGATTACTTCATATATATATATAAATATATACAAATACTCACACACAAAAAGATCTTTCTGCTTAAAAGCAAAGAGAACCATGTGGGGCCCTGTGACCTTTAAAAAGGGATGTTTAAAAAATCCTATTCCATGGAATTAAAGGGGAGGGGGAGGGGAGAGACAAAGAAGGGAAGTAGAAGAAAAAAAAATAAAGGCAGTTACTCTGTCACCATCCTTTAAAAAAAAATCAGGTCTTTTTTGTGCCTGGTCTCAGGAACAGTTTAATGAATGAAACAAAGCAACAGACAAACAAAAAAGTCACCACATGTAAATTTTACGTGTCATGTTCATCATAATTTACTTGATGAAAATATTACTTTTGATTACAGTGGAAGCAGGCTAAACTTTTTCATTTTATATGTAGCAGAAATAGAATGACTGCAAGCTACTTTCCCAAATGGATTTTACTCATATGACTAAATCACAAGGGGCTGTAAATGGTAGGAGTTTTCTCTATACCCTCATGGGCCACCCAACTATTTTGTTGCTTGTTGTTTTAGGAACTTGATCTTCTCCAAGAGTTGAAATGTGCATCTTGCGCCCTACTTCTCCAACATTTTAATATAACAAAATTACATGCTAACAACCTTTAAGCAGTTTTCTAAAGTTCTTATAATATTTATATCCTTTTGAGGTTTTGCATCCTCGGAGTGGGGTCAGGGCTGCCTGTACAAATCAAATGACCACTACAGGAAATATAAACATACTATTTACAAGTTCACAACTCTTTATTTTCTATACTACTCTGATGAATATTTTTTTATAGTTGTAGCCGAAGCACTGTGTAGAGCTGGCATGCTTCTGATATTCACAAAAATGTAATAATAAAGAAAAATAATGATAAATTGCGCACATGCAAGGATACTGTAAAATGAATCCATTGCCTTAAGCTATGCATTTATGTAATTTTTATATAACCTAACAGTTTGCCTTCCTGTTTACTTTTAATGGAAATATTCCATGCAAAATCCTGTATTTTCTTTAGGATAATATTTCACATTCTTTAAACCTTCCATTAATAATTCTACACGACATTCAGACTGCCTTTAATGAAAGAAGGGAAAAATCTCTAAACACAGCTACTTTTGTTATCACACTATAAATCCTAGCTCAGGGATTATGCCAATTATCTGATTTACTTCTACAGAGCAACTGAAAAATTTATGCTTATTACCCTTATCATTCTTTATATGTTTGACTCAGTTTATTTATGAGAAACATGTCCTTAAAGGATTTAATGAAAAATAATACTCGCACAAATTATTTGACTCTAGGATTAGCGTAAATCCATCCACTATCCAAATTCAGTTAATTTAAGAAATACAATATTTGGAGTGGTCATCTTGAGTGCCTTAAGATGAGTTTTAAAAAAAGGGGTCTCTGTAATCCATTTTCATGGGTATAATTTTGGCATTTCACTGCTGAATAACATTCTACTCAATAGACTGTAGTTGATATATTTCAGTTCTTTAAATTCTGAAGCTGTTGCTGAATAATCTTGTATATTTTTGCATCTTTTTTTAAAAAAAGAAGAAAGAAAAAAAGATATCCACTGACAAACACCAGGTTTGGGCCGAATAAACAGATCCAGGTGTTCTTCTCTGGAAAATTATTGCAGCCACCTTCTTTTAAACCAAGCCTCCCCCAGTCATCAAAATGGGGGAGTTTTTCTGGGGTGACTTGCAGAGTTTTTGCAGGTTATGGGGTGATAATGAAGCAACTTTTCATCATCCCTACATGTTGCTTTCAAGAAGACCTTCACCTTTTACCTTCAAACTGTTGTAGTGGTGCTGCTGAGGGCAGTGTCATCCTGGTTTGTTCTGGGATTCACCATCAAATGCTTTTAAAAATCCAAGGGCCGAATCATCATGGTGGTGGAGCGCAAGGAGTAGCTGGGGCCTTTGAAGTAGTGCCACTTGATGCCATTGAGCTTTCCGTGATTATGCCCAGCTGTATAGAACATCCCATTGAGATTGGAGGGACCGCAGGCATCAAACCACCACCCTGAAAACATTAAAACGAACGATTAAACTACAAGTGCACTAAGTATTTTTATTTTATTTAATAGGTTCAGCTGATTACCAAATTCTGGTGTTCCTGGGCTCATTAATACTAGTGTGGTAGTAGGTAAGATACATTAATGTTTTCTTTTTTTGCTCTTCTGTGCCATCCTATAACCAGTGGTGCTGGAGAGTGAACACTTGTACTTACAGAGCTGGAAAAGTATCAAAGTCCTAACTCATTCTTGGTTTATATGCAGCATGTGAAGCAAAAGCAAGAGCAAGAACAGCAAATAAACTGCTTCTCATGTTTAAACAGTACTACAGTTCATCCATCTAATGTAAACCTCAGAGAAAGACTATAATTTGGAAGTATTTTTGCATAATTTCACTTATTTGGTTATTTTGAGTATAAGCATGATTCAATTTTATTTACCAATTCTTTTCTATTGCTTTAACTGTGATTGTTCAATTGCTCAGTTTTCTTATTCTCTCAGGTCAGATGAGCTTAGCAAACATGGGTTATGAGTGCGGTGGTGCTGCCCTCTTATAGTAATTACAATACTATAGCAATAGATAATCTGTATTCACAGTGGTGTACAAGGAAACAGGTAGACTCTTTAAGACTTCTGATAAATTTATAAACAAGACTCAGGAAATGAATGGAAGGACTAAGTGAAGAAGACAAATATAATACTGTAGAGTGGTGACAGTCAGAATACCTGTGTGCATGGACAGATGGTTTAGATGACTACCTGAGTGTGCATGCATCTAGGTGACAGTGACTGCAGGTACAGTTTGGGCCAGAACAGTGATATTCACTCCTTAATCTTATTATTTTAGATACAAAAATCTATATTAAATCTTGAACCTCTTGATCTTGAAATGTGACAAACACTTTTGCATCAGCAGTGTCAGGAGGGTCCTCGCACAGGTCCATTTGAGATTTGTTCACTACTCTTCAAAGCCCGTGAGCAAGTTCTCACCTGGCACCTAGAAAACTGACAAATGCCTATTCATTTTTATTTATTTTTTTAAAGGGTTTGCAGACATTATTTACTTATGTGACTACAGGTAGCAGAAAATTACTAGTTACTTGAACACCACTGACTATAAAAAGATACTGAAAATGTTACTGGTTGGTATCAAATTTAGGCTTAGAAAGCCGCTAATTGCATTTCGTGCCCCTGCAAGATGCGGCTTCCTACCCATTAACCCTTTGAACTCTGTGTGCAGTAGCATATATTTTATTCCACTGGAAAGACAGTGCAAAAATGTCTTGCCCAGATGGCTGTGATTCTAGTCCACTACTCCAGCTGCATTGTAAGACTATTCTGAAAAGTGAGGTGGCAGAGATTTAGAAAAAAGACCAGAACTTTGCTTTCAGAGAGCAAACCAGCAATCTGTTTTTTACAGAATGGCCCAGTGAACTGTTGTGTTGGCACAACTGAAGTAGTATTAAATTGAGAAGTTAGGATAAAAAAGAAATGTAGGAGTTCAGAAACTTTTCAACCAGAGTTTTCTGCCAGAGAAAATACATGTAAAGCCATACCTCCACCTTTGTGAGTGCTCTGTCAATACAGCACTGAAAATAAACCAGAAATATTTGCCAAGTACTTGTGAATATTACTAACAAGGACAGAGGTTTTGCTACCATTTGTATGGCTGAATGCAGAAAATCCAAACTTACTAGCAATGTAGCTTTGGTTGCAAATTGTATGCAAATGTCATCTCACCTTTAGACTTCTGCAGTGAAAACATGCATATATGTCTTTAACCAATGGAGAAGATGGAGTCAGTGATGAAAAAGAGAGTGAGTCTTCAAATCTATTTTGAATTGTTGCTTTAAGTTTAAAATTAAATTAATCAGACAACTCTCTTGCTTACATCCCCAAAATCTTTTCTTGTTAAGGTGAATTTTGGACTGCCATGTGAGTTTTAAGGAAAACTCCAAATAACGTGAAACACCAAGATTACAGAGCACAAACTGACAAAGATAAACTAGGTGACACGCTAACTCCACGGACAGTAGTGGAAGATTTGTTGTATATCTTGATGGGAATAGAATTTTCTCTCCAACAGCTGACAGGTTATCTATGTAATGTAACAGAACAGCTTACCTCAGACTAAGGAAGACAGAAGGAGTCCCCATACTGCAAAAAGCTAATATTCTCAATGTCAAAAATATATTAACATCTATTTGTCAAGAAAGATTTCTGTTGAGTTTGGGGAGGTATTTTTTCTTATTTGGCTGGTGGGTTGCTTTTTAGTTTTTTTGTTTCTCCATAGTAAGACCTATGTCTGTAAATCTTTAGCACAGGTCTTGTGTATCTTTCCATGGAATATGGTTGTACTGAACATTTACCACTGTGTATGAAGGCAAGTAATATATAAAGATTGGATAGTGACTTTTGCTTTTGGGTTTTAAATGCCACTTTATTTTCAAAAGTTATTTCAGCCTGCACATCACAGCACTGTAATATTCCCAAGACCCCCTGCAAACCTTTTTCGAGCACTACGGGTAGCAACAAACTCATCTAATGAGTGGCTACTGAATGCTGCAAGCGTCACAGTGGACTGAAACACAGGATTCTAAACTTTCAGCATGTTTCCTACTCTAACTTCTGGAAAAGGAATTCAATTGTTAGAAATTCCTTTTGGACAATGTGCACTCCCCTTGCAAATCATCCAATTTCATCATATACAGTGGTTAGCCTTCTATCTACCTATAATTGATGCATTGTATAAAGGTATTTTAAACTATGCTTTACTACTACTGATCTGATACTGACCGTGATTATCCTTCAGATCCAGTGCTTACTCTGTCCTTTGTATTCAGATCCATGTAATTTATGTTTCTAGTCTTGTAAAGTAATTTCTTAGGTTTTGGATAATACTTAGTGGGCTTTTTTCAGAAGTAACACTTCATAATAAAATCTTAAGGGAAGAATTTATGCCAGATAAATTCTGGCAAACTTCTATTTTTAATACAATTGACCTCTCTTTGATTACAATGTTTTACCTAAGGGGACAATAAACAAAGAAGAAGTCTTACAGCTGATGTTTTACTGCAACCACAGTATGATCTTATAGAAACTTCAGACAAAGTTAAACAGGGAAAATCTAATCCTCATTTTTCAAAGCTGGAACACAGATGCAGATGGGTTCTGTTTATGGTGTTGGGATGTGAAGACATGGCAAGCTTTGCTAGTTACCATTTCATCTTAAAGGAAAAGCAATGGATGTAGAAATGAAGATTTTCAGCTGTGCCTTACAAAATCTCTGTTAAAAATAGAATCAGCTGAAGAAACACAAAATTTTACAAAACTTGTGTAAGGATTTGCTCAAATCTCTCATTACAGTTTTCTTTCAAAATGTGTTTTAATGAGCATTATTCCTGCAAGTAAGATTGTATGAAACTTTTTAAAGATATTTACTAATACTTCTCTAAATGTTGGGTTTACTTTCTCTCTGTCTTTCATTTTGTAAGTTTTTGTAAGTTTTTTGTATGTTTCTTTGTTCTTTCCATATAGTTATTTCTCTCCATCCTCCCCTGATTCCCCACAGGGCCTGAGATTATCAGAAGACTTCCTACTGCATGTTTCAACATCAAAATCTATACCTTTGAATGGATATAAAGGAAGTAATTTTTCAGACACCTTGTATATAGTGGGAAAGAGGAATGGAAACAGGAACTTTCTTGGTAGTTGTAAATGGGAGAAGATAAAATACAGGTTTCTGAAAGGGATACCTGCAGCAGTGCCATTGGAGAAAACATCAAATAAAGCAGCTCCAGAGCCATGAGGAAAGATTCCCAGAAGCTAAATGTTGACTCATTCCCTGAAGTTCATAGGATTTTTCTCCCATGAAGAATCTTGTTTATGTTTCACTACAAGGTAATGGCTTTCCCAAATAAATATCAAGTCTTCTCTGAATGGCAGTAAGATTTTAACCTCAAAGATGATAACCTTTGGCAATAATTTGCATGGGATATTTGATCTGGGCAAGATGACTCATGAAGCGTGGGCATTATGAGAAATAATAATGGCAACAAGATTTTAAAGTGACTAATGAAGTGGGAAAGAGGAGGTTTTCATGAGAAGGTTGAGAGTGGTTTTATTCAGAAACACAGGTAGTTTTGTCAAGATGTTGTGATCACAAAATCACTAATTTCTTATTTGAACTGAGGGTTGATTCAGTCTTTTGAGGTTAGTCCACCTGTAATAATTTGAGTAGTACAAGCAGCATTACTGTCTCTGTTTGCAATAAATATCCTTAGGTCATAAAGTATATTGTAAAAACAAAAAATAATTTAGCTAATACTTTGATAAGTTCTTTGAAAGTTCATCTATACAAATAAACTTGAATCTTCACTGTAGAGAGCTGCTCTTCTGGACCAGCTAAGGCATGCTCACGCTTTATGGACTCTTATTTGGTCTTTAGTCAATGTTGCTATTACTCCTGGGAAGTTGTTACATTTCATGTCAGCGCTTTTAATTAAATAAAAGGTTTTGAGTGCTTCAGCCAGCTTAAACTACCTATGCCCAGATATTTCAGCTCCACAGACCTGCCTGTACTATATCTTTGGCCAAATGTGAATGTATATTGAGATAATTTGCATGAATTCTTGCAAAAAAACCCCACCCTACCTTGTGAAGGAGCATTGTTCAAATTAGTAGTGATATTACAAGAAAAAGAATACAACCATATTTTATAATGGTTTTCTGAAGTCACAAGTATAATTTTTATATGATAAAATCTTCTTTGCAAAAGCAACATAGAAAAGGCTTTTGTATGCCAAAGCTAATATCTTTTCCATTTTGGCTTGTGGTATTAATTGTAATTAAGCATATATGTATGTAAAATTCTTTGTTAGTAGCCCAGTGCTCATCATTTCATGAGTGCACTGTAAATCTGACATGCATTGGGAATGTGCTAATGATCATTCAGTTTTGATGAAAGATTCTTAGTTGCATACATAGTAAAAGAAGTAAAAGCATAAAAGTAAAAGAATAGTAAAAGAATAGGCATCTAAAGCCTGCACATTTGATGGCAGATCCTTTCTTCACATGTCTCTGCTCTCTCTCCTCAGAACAATCCAAATGCAGTGAGATCAATATAAACCATTCAATAAGATCCAGAGTATGCTTCAATGGGTTTATGAGATAAATGGATCCTATGAAAAGCCAGATTTATTTCTAACCCTCTGGGTCTGTCCATAAAATTTAGTGCATTTGGCACCACAGCCAATAAGAACACTTTCTAATGCAAAAATATTGAAGCACGCTTCATTGTTCAAAAGACATAACAATTTATTTTATGTAACATTTCAAGAAGTTGAAATGTACTTTAAAGAAGTTAGATGGTTATACGTTGACTTTTCATTGGTAACTTCTCAGCTAGAAGACTGGGTGTAGTTTTGGATGACACCTCAAGCTATATGTGGAGCTACTGGATAGAGTCCAAAAGAGGAGGAAAATATCCAAAATATAGGAGGAAAGACTTAGGGTTTTTTAATCCAGAATTCAAAAGACAGATTTCCAGCAGTCTCAAATTCATAAAAAACACTGCTGAAGAAAAAGCAGCTTTTCAAAGGAATGCAAAGGAATGGTCTATTCTTTCCAGTGATGGAGGATAGGACAAGATGGAACACAAGTAAATTGTCAGAGAATTGGTTTAGCCAACAAAGTTTTCTTATATAAAGTGTAGCCAAACTCAGTAACAGTTTATATTATGGGAATGAATTTCTATCACTAGAAATCTTGAAGATGAACAGAAAGACAGAAATAAATAGGTAGAGAAGAGTCTGTCTTAGAGAGGGACTAAATGACCTCTGGAATCCATTTCCAGGCCTATGTTCTTTTATTTGTTAGAGTATTGGATTGACCAGACTGTTATTTAGCAATTGGTACTCGACATTCTGAAGATTAAACCAGAACTTAAACCAGCTGTGAGGACATAGAATGAAAAGGCATTAACTTTTAATTCAACTGGATAACATAGTGCTATTTATAAGGACCTTTTTATAAGGTGAAAATAATATGAAACTTATTTATGTTCACTTCTAATCTGTATGGTGGTTCTATTTCTCTATTTAAAATGTTAGGCAACCTAAATGATACTTCATGAATGGTGTTTTCAAAGTAACTTTGTTATGGAAGCAACAATATACATAAAGCCTAAAAATTGATGTTTGCCTGTATAAGTAGATGTATATACAGGGGCTCAAGCTGTATACCTTTAAGTGTGCTGAGGTTGCTACTTTAGAAGTTTTGGTTTCAAACAAAATATAAAAGAAACTGTGGCTTTTTCTAATTGGATTATGTAAGGACAGATTTCTATATTCAGCCAAAAAATTCCCTCCAAGCCATGACCAGAATTCTCCATACCATTCTTGCCAGAGATTCATGAAGTGCACCACTTGGAGAAAAAAGCAGTGAAACAATAAGCAATTAGTGCACCACTGTTTGGGATTGTCATTGAGCACTCTAGCTTAATAGATGAGAAATCCATTGAGGATTAATAAATACATGGGAACTGTCTCAGACTTGGGAAGCCCCTGAGATGCAAAAGATACTGGGAAAATACTCCAGGGAAGTATCATTTATTTGTATTGTTCTCTGTCAGAGACAGGAGACTGCAGCTGGATGGACCTCTTCTTCCAGTAAAATAAAAGAAGTTATTTCAGTAATTCTATGCTGCTTCAGCCCTAGAAAGACATATAGAAAGTCTGCCTGTCACTTTGTCAAAGTATTTCAGGGATCAGAGGTTTAGAAACATTCTCATCTGTGACTTGAAACCAGGTAAATGCCTTGACTGCAATCAATCCAAGACAAAGCAAATCACCTTAAGGCTCTTTTACTATGGGCCAAGTTACCATAAGTCACTTTCCAGTGACTGAAAACAATTGCACAAACAACTTCAGGGGCTCAGCTGACAGGTGGTATCCTGGCAGGATGCTCTAACTTGGCCTTGTGCCCACGAATGTGATCCAGAGACGTTAAATGTTCTACTGTTGGAAATCTATCTGAAGCGCTTTGGACATCTACTCAGTGTTTCATTCCAGTGACAGTCTGTTACATTATAAGTGCTATTTCTTGCAAAAAAGCTGTGTATGTAGTTCACTGGAGTACTCTCCAAAACAATGCTACGAGGATATAATATTTTCATTAGTTTACTGGCCTGAGATATTGTATTAGTTCTTAAAAGATACTTTTATGATAGAATTGGGTATTTTTAACTGTTTTGACAAATATTAAGTTTAAATGAAGTAATTACTTGAATAAATATATTTTGTCTCCCTTTAAAGTAAACCTAGCATGCTTAGTTCAAATTTTTCAAGGTACAAAAAAGCAGCTAAATCATTTAACTGCCATGTGTAGTTCACAGGGGCTAAGAATCCAGCTCATTCATGTACTTTTGAAGACATTTACTTAAAACGGCATTAAGACAGTGTCAAGGAGCATGGTTCTTGAAAACTCAAGAAACACACGCATAATTCTATTGATGTTACTGTATTATTTTCCCAGTATTTATTTATTTATTATTCCGGGGTGTGGGGGTGTGGGAGTTAGGAGGAAAGAAAGGAGAAAAGAGGATAATAGTTTTGATATAGACCAAATAAAACTGACAACTAGTAAGATCACTGAGAGAAATGTGTGTTTTCCTTACATTTTTATTTTCAGCCTTGACTATAACCATATTACAGTCTTGAGCTTCAGCTTATCTCAGCCTTTATTCTTGACATAAATATATTCTGTTCACCTCATAGAGATAACATGCTCACCCAAACTGTCAAGATAGCTTGAAACCTGCCTGTAGATTTCATATCATTCATCATTAAAAGCTCTCTGTGATGTTGCCAAAACTAACAGAGTCTGGTATCGTTTGGAAAAAAGGAGGTTTTCCAAAACCTGTTATCATTGCTGCTTTTCTTAATTAGTCATTGTCTGTGGAACAAAACTGAAATCTACTCACTAAACAAATGTTTTCATATTAAATTAAATGTCTGATATTTTTCAAGGAATGAGGAAGTCATTTCAAGGAGCAAAGCATAGCAGAGTGTTGGGGGAGGATTCTAGCATGATTAAAGATTTTTCTTGAGCTACATATTACTCAGTGCTGTACAGCCTATCTCCAGGAGACTTGGTACTCAGAATCTAGTCCAAAAGACTAGACTCATCTATCCCCAAAGGCTAACTGCATCTCCTTTCACTCTGCAGTGTTTTGTTCTATTTGTGGTTTCCTCAGCCTTTGATAATTCTCTCCCTTCCTCCATATTTGTTTAATTTGCTACCAGTATATTCCAATATGTGGTTTTCCTATTGATTTACAGGACTGCTGCTGCAAAATATATGTGAACCTTGTGAAATAGTCGTTCAACAGCAGGTTGACCTTAGCGGGGCATTGACCTGCCATAGAAGTCAGGGTAGGAAAATAAACAAAACCCTCAGCTCCCAGAATTAGCCGTCTGGGAGCAGAGGTATTTCCAGGCACCTCGAGTACATGAATGAGTCAGCACAGACACAACTCGCATTTAGGAGCTTCTCACTAGACTCTGGCCTGCCCTGGAAGTAAGAGACTTTAATTTTGAGTGATCTCTAAAGGGAAAGGTCAACAATCTTAATGAAAATAAACACTGAGTTGTTATCCATTATCTGCCTCTAGAACTATCTGGTTAGCTTCTTTTATTTTATAGAAATGGAAACGTAGCATCTGATCACCTGTCTACTGGAAGAAGTTTGCCATGCTGACATTTAATAAGACGTCACTAAGGGAAATTAGGAAAGTTTGAAAAATTGTCTCTTTGAAGACTTTCCCAACTGGGTCATTTCCAATTGGCAAAAGAGAATGAGGAGATAGATAGGTTCTGATTTGATATAAATTCCCAGTGATGGGAACCTATCTTCTGTTAGCAAATGATAGCTTTAGAGGCTCATATATTCCTGAATGTGGCCTGAGATGAATTAAGTCTGAGTGCCAGTAACCACAAATAATACCAGTTCAGCAGTCTGATCCAAAATACTGAATAATTTGCGTGCTATATATTTTTTTAAAACAAAAGATAGAAATCACTGTGGGAGAGTCTCTGAAGAAGTTCAGATGTGAAAATAAGGGCCTTTTTTGTCATATAGTTAATGAACCAAAGAATCCCAATTTGATCTTTCTGCTTTAATGTGGTGTCCTGGAGACAAAAAATAAGTTTACCCATAAAAGGATTAGGAATAAGCATAGTTTTCCAGTGAAAATTCTCACTCTTTTGCAGAGCTTTAGGTGTCTGTATGGGGTGACCATCTCCTCTGCACTGGAGAGAACAAACATCAGTCATATACACTATACATGACTTGATGCTTTAAACTGTCTCAGTACAACTTCTCTGAGTTTTCCGCACCTCAACTTTTCTTTCTTTCCTTCCACAGTTCAACTGAGCTCACTAAGGATACTGTCTTAAATCTTGCAGAACAGCTATGTGCCACAATTTGAACAGGGTGCTGCAGGCCCAGTATTTCACAGGTGAGTTATTTGGCCATTGCATTAATTAGGTTTATATAAACATATGTATTACACACATATAAGACAGAAAGCTGACTCATTATAATTATTCCAATAACAGAATCACACCCCTAAGTGAGGTAGATAATATATTGCAAATCCAGATTCTGATTGTTTTTAAACTTTACTTTCTAACACCCATATTCCTGCATTCTTTTTCTTCTTTTTCTGGCTAATTCTCCTACTTCTCACAAAGTTTCTTCCCTCTTCTTCGTCTCTTAACTTCTCTCTTTGCCTTTCTTGCCTCAACAATAACTTATGCTTTCACACTTGAAATTGTTCAGTGCAGAAGTATACTGACTGCATCTCTGAGTAATCCCTTCCCTGCTGATAGGAATCTTGAGGTATTGGCACTACCACAATACATATACAGAAAAGAGTAGGAATAATAATAATAAAAGGAATTTTCACACAGTACTCACACATCTGTGAATGCAACTTCATCCATGGTTACTTTAGGAAAACAGAGTAGATTCCTATCAATGTATCACATATTTTCAGAGTTGTACTCACCTCCAGTCAACATGAGAGCACATTTACACATGCAGTTGTCATTGTCAGCATCTTTTGTACTGAATTCAGCACCATGTAAAATCAGGCTACTCTGTTTTCCAGCTGTTCCACTGTGGCCTTTTAAATAAAGCCTGAAAGAGCAAGAGAAAACAAAAAATTAGCGTTGGCAAAAAGAAAAATAAAGTATCCAGATCTCTTTGCACATCAGGTTTGCCTTGCATGAAGTGCACTCGGAAAATACAGAAATGTCTTGCATTTTGGCTCAATCTCTTTGTTTCAGGTATAAAATGGGAACATTCTAGGGTTTTCGATGTAGCCATAGTAGCACGTTATCCCTGCCATAGAGCAGAACTGAGCACAAGATATCTGCAACAGAAAACGCAGCAAAGTGGAGGAGTCAAGAGACTGAAAAGAGAATGAAGAGAGGTGTCAAGAGATCTGTAATACATTGACAGGATAACTGAGTATTTGGGTAGCTGGTCTCTTTACTGTGGCACAGAAACAGCACTTCCAGTTAACAACAGCCACGTTATTAATCCCTGGGCTCGATTTCAACAGTTTCAGAATTTTTAATTTCACCACCACTTACAACACAAGCCAGCAACCCTCTTCTGCCAAAGCCATCTCTGAATGATGAATGGAGAGTAACTTAAGAGTTCAAGCCACAAACGTCTTCATGACTTGCAACACTAAATATCCCTTTTCTTAAGGAGTTTTGTCAACTAGTTGAAACCACAACCATGAGCTAGGAGCCTGAGCCCAGCCCCAGCAAGGACGAGAAGATTTCTAGTGCTCAGTGCTATAGTGACCAAAGCCAAGCGTGCCAGCTGCAGAGATGGTGAATGGAGTACCTCTGTCCCAGCAACGAAACATGGGGAACCTGGTCACATCTGACCCAAGCTCACAACTACAACAACAGTTCACATGCACAAGACAACTGTGAAGACAGGATAAGACAGGAGGGGAGAATAGAGCAGAGGAGAGCAGAGGAAAGGCTTTAGAAGCTCTGTGAGACAGATATCACTAGGAGACAGATGCTCACAGCAAAAACTACTCCTGTACATAGCTACCTACATCAGACATCTAACCAGTATGCTCTTGTTTTTTTCATAAAACATTGCTGGAAGATGAAGGTATCCTTTGCTGTAATAGCTTCATATGCAGGAAGGAGACAGGATCTCAGTGTCTACCTGAGAAATATGAAGCAATAATCCTTACATCCCAGGAGCAAGCCCTAGCCACTGGAGAAAGAGAGGGGAAGCAGTATCCCTCACCTATCTCGCTGAAGCTCTATAGGCAGGAATATTTGAGTCACAGGGCTAACTAAAATATGATTTTGTATCTCATTCTATATACTTCTTCACTGAAGACAAGGTGAGAAACTTCAGTTCTATTTGTCCTAGAGTTATTGAAGAGGGGCAAGCATATCTTTTAAATATCAAATTTAAAATGCATAAGGAGCCATGGGAGTAGAAGCAGGAGTTAAGTGTGTTAAGCTGGGTGTCGTGGTTTAAGCCCTGCTGCTAGCTCAGCACCACGCAGCCATTAGTTCAATCCTCCTTTACCCCTGCCAGGGTTGGAAGGAAAACTGAAAGAATGTAAACCCCATGGATTGAGATAAGAACAGTCCAATAACTAAAATGTAATATAAAACTATTACTACTACCACTAATAATTATAATGATAGGGGAAGTAAAAAGGAGAGAGAATATAAAACTAAAAGGGGAAAGGAAAGGAGCAATAAACATAAGTGATGCACAATACAATTGCTCACCAATACCCAGCTTGACCCTAGCAGTGATCTGCTGTTCTAGGTAACTTCACCCAGTTTATATACTGGGAATGATGTGCTGTGGTATGGAATAGCCCTTTGGCTAATTTGAGTGAGGTGTCCTGCCTCTGCTTCTTGTGCCCTCCTGGCTTCTTGTGCCTCTCCTCACTTGCAGAACATGAGAGATGTCCTTGATCAGAGTAAGCATTACTTAGCAACAACTAAAACATTGGTGTGTTATCAACACTGTTCTCAGACTGAAGCCAAAACACAGCACTGCATCAGCTACTAGGAAGAAGAAAAATAACTGTTACAGCTGAACCCAGGATACTGGGTTTTACAGCTGGGAGTGTTATCCTAGAAAATGCCTTCCCAACTTCTCTGACAAAAAGAGTGAACAAGGAGAGCAGCTATGAGTCACTGATTGTTGTTGCTGCTTCTTAGATTGTTATTGTATTTTTATCCAGTGACTTTGGATGAATATTAAAGTAAATGCCTTTACCAAAGTGACATTCCCCCATTTGTTTAGATGGAAGATAGATACTTTGCTTCAAAGTGTTCACAGTGTTAAACAGCAGTAGAGAGCATCCCTAACACATTCTAATTAGTTAAGACATTGGTGTTTTTCTGACATGAGGAGAGTTTGTCACCCAGGCTGAGATTTAAATAAAACCTAATTCTCCCACAGAACTTTGGGTTTGGAACCCTGCTTAAAAGAGGGAGGAGAAGGAGCACATAGCACATATGGCAGCTATTGATTATATGTGTCGTGGAAAGTTGTTACAGAAAAGACTCTTCTGGACATCCCCATGAGGTTACTGAGCTTTCTGAATATATGAATGCACAAAACCAGCACCTGAGCTCTAGAGAATCTGAGATGCACACTTTCATACTGCCTTAAACATCACCTAATTTTCAACAAAATTAGTCCTATGTGTCCTTTCTCTATCTTTAACAATGGAAACCATAGATGGTAAGAATGAGCATGTTAAAATAAAGAAAAATGATTAAGAGAACTGTCATGGCTACCCTTCCAATGTAGTTGCACTGCCTACCTTCATTTGATTTTAATCTTGCATGTCACTTGATCTGAGCCTGATAGTTATCATTGGACTTAATCCTTAGAGTAAATTTTATGTATAAATAAGAGCGTGTGCATACACATATAAAAATTCTTGGATTAAATATAAACACCATGGATAATGAAAGACCTTTGGGTAGCACAAAAATAAATAAGACAAAGTGTGAGCCTCAATAAAAGCTCATGAAGATTCTTAGAAATTTAACAAGGAACAACCTAGGAACAGGCATTTAGAAGGGTCATTGCATTACTCTATGGTTCAATCACAATGGCAATTAGCTCATAATTACTGCTCATGTTCATTTATTTGTTGCATACAAAAAAAAAGCTGGAATTGATCCCATCTTCATTCACTGGACTTTTGCCTTGTTTTGCAAGCTGTGCCTAATTTTTTGCAGAACAAAATACACTTCCTGAGATTGTGTTGATAGAAAAATTACGTTGTCACATGATATCTACAATCTGATTTTAAGTGGCCATACATCCTCACCATATCAGCAACACCAGAGCTCACAGAAGTCTCATAAAGTCAGTATAAAAAGCAAATGCTGTTTACTTAAATCAGAAAGACAATTCTAGCCAGATCTTTTTATTAACAAACACTATAAACCCCACTTAGTCCAATAAAAAATATCATATAATGTAACAAAACAATAAAAAAATTCAAAATACTTGGTGTGCAATATTTTTCCCAAAGGGTTGGGTCATTAGATTTATTTAGAAGCTCGTACGCCTGCCCTGATATTTTATAGATTCCACTCAGCACAGACTTAGATCTTGCCAGTTACATTTGAATTTCTCTCAACACCATTTATCTGGTAGGTCTCCAGTGACTTTAAAAGGATAAAGCTTAGCTCTAAACTCTATTAGGCTTCCCATATTACAGAGTGTATAGAAGAATCATAGGGTGAAATTCTCTTGCTTTGGGTCTTTCTCCCTGAATTAGCATTGTCCAACTATTAGGAAAAAAATGGTACTGCAAAGTCGGTCTTGAAGCAGTCGGTTCTTTTCTTTCTAACCTTCAGTTCAAGCTACATGGGTCTGAACTAGCCTGGCTTGAGATAGGAAGTCTGATAGCTCCCAGGAAGCAGTACATATCTTACTACTCTAGACTTAGTTATTTTTTTAGTATTTTCAGATGCAGAATAGTAGGGTTGAACCTTTAAAAATAAACTCTGAATAACTACTAGGACATAATTTCTCTCCCTTAAAAAAGATGGTGATTCAGGATAGAGTTCTTCTTGGCTGTTCTTGAAGGAGACAAAGGAAGGGATGTTCAAAATAAAAGGCAACTGCTTCCAGCCAAAAGTCAAGGAGCAGTTTCAGGTCTACATCTCCTGACTTCCTATTTGCACATAGCAGGAAAATTCTGAAGATAAAGGAAAGCAGTGGAAACACTGCCCAGATTTAAAAATTAAGCAGGAAAAGTAAATTCATGCTCAAATAAGTGAGAAGAACATATCTAGTTTGTCTGTATACAGTGAAATTAAGCCCGCAACAGCTAAGTGTTAGCAAGCAAATTATAAGTTAGTAGGGGTAATGCATATAGTGAGTTTTGAGGACTCTGATGACATATTTACGAAATTCAGAAATCACTCTGAGAAACATAGCAACTGACAGCATTCACTTAGAGACCGGTAGCTTTCCTAGTTGATGTGCAAAGGAAAAACAGCACATTTTAAAAAAATTGCCACTGTTACGTCTCATCTAGCATGGGTGTTAGAAATTCCTTCTGCATTTTTTTCCTTTGTGATATTATAGCAATGGAAACTTGGGACCTATACACACAGATGGTGAGGAAGAGCTCTCTTAAACATGTTTTGCTTTTCACCATTCCTACTCTGTGACATAATTTGACTGTCTGGAGTCCCTTGAAACCAAAGGTATACAGTGTAGAAAGAGTGGTTCTAAAAATATTACATAAAAAAATGCAGGGCAGCCTGAAAAGATATTTCAAATATACACTAGAAATTTTTCCTTTTGAAGTGATTAGACCACCTGGAATTATTCTTTCAAATATATACAGCTTAGCTGTGTTCACATGCTGTTTGATGAGCTTAACAGATGAACCAAAGATAATCATAAAATCATAGAATAGTTAGGCTTGGAAAGGACCTTAAGATCAACTAGTTTCAACACCCCTGCCATGGACAGGGATACCTCACACTAAACCATGCTACCCAAGGCTCTCTCCAACCTGGCCTTGAACACCACCAGGGATGGAGCATTCACAGCTTCCCTGGGCAACCCATTCCAGTGCCTCACCAC
>JANHGB010071668.1:32271-49087 GCA_026283785.1 Coracopsis vasa
AAGTACCTGGCACAAAGCATCTTTCAGGAAATAATTCAGTTATGAAGGCCTGAAGTGAAAGTAAAAAAAAAAAATAGCATAATGAAAAGGGTAAAAGGAATTTTTAATGGGATTTAATCTCAAAGCACTGTTCGGGGGGAATGCAGAAACCATTGTGTGAGCAAACCCATCTGTAAAGGGAATTCTTAGTGACTTTGTTTTGGAAACAGCCTGGTTCAGAAAGTCAGTGCTCAGTGTTTCTGTACAAGGTATCGTGCAAGGTGTTGTGGCAGGTTTCCTCGGGAGTCTGCTCATGGTCAGGGTTAAACAGTATTTGCTATGATGACATCCATGTTTTGGGAAGGATTTTTAGATATCTGTTATTGTCATTGTTTGTTTTAGTAAAGTAAACCCTGCTGAATGCACTGTATTTAGTGCAGTGGGACAATGGTGTTCTCTCTGAATCTGCTTTCAGCTCTGCACTTGGATTCTTCCAGAATCCTGTGAAATTGGAACTTCTCTATCCAAAAGCAGCACAAAACATGTTTGTCTTTGAATATAATATTCTTAAAATGGAGAAGTGGTAGAGAGTAGGCTGGTAAAAATGAGAGGTGGGGGGAAGAGGGAGGTCATCCATTATCTCCATAGGATGAAAGTGAAATTTTAGCTGAGCTTATGGCGTGAATGCTGATTTTTTTTTATTGTAGAGGAAATGTGCTCTCAGGGGGCAGGAGATATCATCTGAGGAAGTGGAAGCAGGTGGGAGTGTGAAGTGGTGCCTGCAGGAGCATTAATGAAGTTCAAAGCTCTGCTTAAGTTGCTTCATTAGACCTGTGATGACCTTCAGTGTGATTATGATTCTGCTCTAGGTGCTGTGGTTAGTTATTCAGCTCCCAGTAAATCGTGTAATAGTCTAATTCGTGTTTAATGAGTTAACCCTGGATCCTGTGGTAAACTGATTTGGGAAATGAGGCTGCCTCCTCCTTCCCTCCCTCTTGCAGTTTAACTTAGCTTTGTCCTGGATCTGGTGTGGCTGCTTGGAGCTTTGAGAGAAGAGCTGGAATGGGCACAAAGGGAAGGAACAGAGCTGAGAACAATCCTATCTGTCCCACTGCAGCTCCTCAGAGAAGCCTGCCTGTTCATAAAGCATGGTTAAGAAGAATATTTGCACTTCAGGGTTTTATTCCCTGCATGTAATATGAGATACTGTATCCTTCATTACTCTGCTGTCTCTTTCTATTGAGACAGACTTCTGCTTTGAGTTTTTAGTCTGGCAGGTTTTGAGAGTTCTGTAATATATATTAGTGGATTTGTGGTGGATGGGGATGATGGCTTGTGAACCTAGCAGTGAAGTAGCTGGATATCTTGTTGTTGTTCAGGAGAAAAGCAGCAATTCCTGTTCATGTCTTTAATTCCTTTCTGAAGCCCAGAGTAAATTAATAACCAGCTTCCAGCTTGGGGCTCATGAGGTTTTTAGCCATAAGCTCTGCAGCTTGTGTTCCCTTAGTGTGGGCCTTAGAGGCTGCACAGCACAGAACCTCCTCACTTTAGCTGATCCTTTGAGTAGCTATTTCAAACAACAACAGATGCATTCAGAAATGTTAATTCTGTTGCAGCACATTGCTTTGGGGTGGGCTTTGCCTCATTTGTTAAGCTGTTAATAAATTGGAAGAAGATACAAACCCAATGCAATTATCTCACTCTGGTTTTCAGTTCTGGTTTTGACCATTTCTGTTTGACAGGCTGATTCTAAACCTCAGGCTGGGATGGAACTTGTTTCTTGTGGCAGCCCTGAGGCAGAACCCTGTTATAAAGCAGATTCTTGACCTGCTGCACAGGGAGCAGCTGAATTGTGCTGTTCCAATGTTGTGTGAATAGTAACAATCTACTTGATTCATGGCATTCTTTTTTCCCCCAGTGAGTTTACCTCAGTGGTATGAGGAACTTGGCTTGGAGGGCTGGATTTAATTTTGTTAAATATGTAAATAAAGAGGCTTAAAAGGAGCAGGAATTCCTCCAGAATGGAGGGGGTTTATTCCATGGTTTTCAGACCTTGCAGGCTGTCACAAGTAGCTTGGCATGAAATACAGTTTTTCGTTCTGTAATCTATATTGTTTCAGTGAGTGCAGATGAAACGCAAGCACCATTTTTTCTCTGCAGGTTTGCTTTAAAACTGAAAAGCTTAGTTAGCGTTTGGTACAGATATGTAGGAGTGATTTCCTGAATACCTGATTTAGCTCCTGTATGTCTTCTGATTAGTTGAATATTTTCTGTATTACTAATGAACAACTCATCTTTGAGTGGCCTTAGATGTGTGGGTAACTACTGAGTTAAAGGGTGTCTCCCCAGTTACTATTTAGATGTAAAACTTGAAGCAGCATGAGTTAAGTTTGGCTTCAGTGCTGTGCTTTTGTGCAGAGCATTGGTCTGACTGAGCTGAAAGTTCCTGCTGCTTCCCAGAATTCACAGAATTGCTGTGCATATATTGTATTGAGTGACCAGCTCCTCAATAGACCAAATACTGTTTAAAATCTCTGATATTATCACCATTTCTCAACAAGATAAGCGGTGCAGTTCTACCAGTCACTTACTAACTCTCAATCTTTCCTCTCATTGCAGGTCATGTATATCCTTTGGACCCAAGAACCGCTCTATTGGTGCTGCAGCTAAAAGCCAGGTGAGTGTGTAGGCTGGGTAAGTCAGTAGCTGAGGAGCAGGATGTACTGTTTGATCAGGGAAGGTGACAGATGTCTCTGAGCTGGTGTCTTGGTGTCTCCATAATGAATGAACAGCTGAGCTGAATTCAGCTGCTCAGCATGTAATGCTGCTCTGGCATCTTGGGTAGGAAGCTCAGGGTTGATCATTGCATGTGATGAAGCGTGTAAAAAAGAAAAAAGCTTTCCTCTTCTGAACTTCTGATAAATACAAATCAGAATTTACATTTGCAACCTAGAAAGCAAGCTAAGCAGAGTGCTTCATCCTACCTTAGCTTGTTCTAGTTTGTGTGTCTTATGATAGCTTTTAATTATGTGACTGCATTCTATGGAATTCCATTAAGTGCATAGTTCTGGCAGAAAGGGGACATACTTGAGTGTAAATATATCTTTCTTGACTCTTTGTGGTTGAGTTACAGCCTAGATGTCTATCTTGGGCATTCTTGCTTATGCTTTGAGTGTCTGTTGGTGTAGGTAGGTAAATATGATTTAAGGACACAGAAAAAGTTAAACTGACTTGTCCTACTTCACGTTTGGGTCCTGCTGTGTCATGTCTTGTGTTGCTGTGAAACCGCTATAAAACATGACTATTTTTTCTTTGAAGTCCTCTACAGGAAGTGACTATTCAAACACTTGGTTTTTCTTAGCCTAAAATACCTAGAGATGGGTGAAGATTCATTATCTAGAATACAAAAATGACTGGACACAACCATGTTACTCAAGAACAGAACAACTGTACTAGAACTAAATACAGATGTTTTTTCTGGGATTGAGTGTCTGCTTAGCTTAAAGAAAAGCATTGATACAGAGATCCAGTAGAGATGAGGTATGTCCTGCAGAAACTAAACTTGCACAACATCAAGCCCAGGTTATGTAGGAAATAGACACTTGACTAAAACTGAATCACAGGTAAATGTTATATTGTACAGTGTTGTCTGCTCAGTGAACTGCTGTGGGGTTTTAGTATGTGTCTTGCTCTAATATAAATTAAAGAATTAAACAAGTTTACTTTCACCATGTGAAAACAGGCTATAACTTCTTTCACTTCTCCATTTGCTCTGATCTCTGCTATTAATAAAAGACTCTTGGCAGTTAAATCAAATTGACAGTAGCATCTTGGGGCTGTCTTGACTTTTTAAAGCTTCATGACCATGTCCTTGAACTGCTTTGTGGGAATACCTGTGTTGACTGTCACATGCATGTGATGAACCTGAACTGGAGTTTACATCAATGTGCTTGTTTTGTTTGTGGAATTACTGGCTGTGCTGTGATAGAAAGGTGGGGTGTAGGAAACAGGTAAAGGGCAAAGACACTTTGCTAACATTTGTAAGGAGGGTCCTACAATTACACGGTGACAATGGAGTGCTGTTTTAATCAGATTTTGGTAGAATCTTGGCTCAGTTTCGTAGCATACATTTTATTTTAAATCTCAAATTCCTGTAGGTTCCGTGAGTGATCAGAGGGAAGGTGCCTTCTAGCAACTGCCCTGATACAAGATACAAATGACAAAACTCTGCTGGTGGGAGAGGCATGAGAACAAAACTCTGTCTTCTGTTTGAAATTCAGATGTTGCCCTGACATGTTGTATTAAAGATTTCTTTTCCTCTAGGTTATTTCAAATGCAAAGAATACAGTACAAAGTTTTAAAAGATTTCATGGTCGTGCATTCTCAGATCCCTTTGTTCAAGCTGAAAAAGCAAGCCTTGCCTATGAACTTGTCCAGCTGCCAACAGGCTCAACTGGCATCAAGGTAAGTCTGGCAGATTTGAAAAAGAGCCAGAGGAGGAAACTGATAAAGTTCCCTTTAGTCTCTTTATTTTAAATCTTCTTGCTGTAGTTTCTGTTCTCTTGTGAATGGAAAATCTCAAATAGGGAATGAAAGGCTAATGCAGATGGTCTCTCCAGATGTTAGCTGAGACTGCATTTAGTTATACAGCTTCACTGCCTTGCGAAGCCCACACCAACTGCTGTAGCAGTGTGTTTTACCTTTCACTCCATGGTGAATCTGGAAGACAAGTTGCTTGACCAGTGAACTTATTTAGCTACTGTCCAGATACTGCAGAGGTGTGAGAAGTCAGCTTAGTCCTTCAGCTGAAATGGTAAAAATTGGTCCTTTTCTACAACGGCTGATCTTCTGATTTGGATTTTAGCAATAACTGATGAACTTATCCCAAACCAGCAGGAGGGAGGGAATCCTGGGCACTGCTTACAAATTAGGGTTAAAAAATAAAATGTGCAGAGCAGCTTTGTGTATGGGAATTGAAATGTTAATTCCAGTGTTTATCTCACAATTGCTGTGCACAAGCCAGGCCCTCAATGAGAAGCTTGTACAGAGCTGGATTACTGTTTGAGCTTGCTTTTAGTAAAGGCTCTTTCTTGTGTATGTTCCTTATGTATGTAGCTCGTGGGTTGTGCTCTAGTGTAACCTGTGTGCACGATTCTTCTTTGAAGGCCATGTATATGGAAGAAGAAAGAAACTTTACTATTGAACAGGTGACAGGAATGCTTCTTACCAAGCTAAAAGAGACAGCTGAGAATGCGCTCAAGAAGCCTGTAGTTGACTGTGTTGTTTCTGTAAGTATGTGATGGTAACCAGGTCTTACCTATTTGGTTGGCATCATAAACTGAAACGATGGCAGCATGAAATTGCCCATGAGACTTGAATATTCAGGTATTTGTCTTTTCTGTTTAAAATGAATCTTTCTCCCATCTCTTCAACTCTAGACTTACTTCACTAATGGTGAAATGTCTTAAAATGCTGCTAATCAGCAGCATAAATAATATTTGATACCTCTTTCTGGTTCTTTGCTCCTAAAATGAGTGGCTTGACATAGGGTGGAAAAAGCTTCACAAGAAGTAATGTTGTCTTCATGTAATGTTTTCCTTCTCCTTTCTCTGTTGCAACTGAAGTGAACACTGAATTTGCAGGGTACCTCAGTTGTGCTCTATACTGATTCTCTACGCACACTTTAGCTGTTTGCTAAAGGTGGCTCTTCTAAATGCTTATATTGGATATCTGATCATCTTGCAGGTTCCTTCTTTCTACACAGATGCAGAAAGGAGATCTGTTATGGATGCTACACAGATCGCTGGTCTCAACTGTCTGAGACTGATAAATGAAACAACTGCAGGTAGCATCTTCCTTTCTCTCCCTTGCTTAATACTGTAGTTGTATTAGATAAAAGGGCTTGTAATCTGACAGTGATCCATGTCCTCTGGAGTTACTGCTGCCTTTGTAAACTTAAAATGGCTTAGTTGATCATAAAGTTCCTTGAGCTCTGGTCTGTTATTTCATTGCTTTACAGAGGCATAAAGATATTTCCTGAGTACCTGTTCTAATGCAGCTACGGGGGGGGCTTATGTTGTTTCATGTTCTTCCATGTCCCTTTAGGACTGGGAATTTTGTTTAACAAGAAACCAGTTTCTGTAGCTTGAAAATGAAGGTGAAATGCTGATTGTCTTTACTGATGACCCACTTAAGGAATTACGGAAGTGAATATCCTGACTACAGTCTCTGCTTCTTGTCTCTGTGTAGTTGCCCTGGCATACGGGATCTATAAGCAAGACCTGCCTGCCTTGGAAGAGAAGCCACGGAATGTTGTTTTTGTGGATATGGGGCATTCTGCATATCAAGTTTCTGTTTGTGCATTCAACAAAGGAAAGCTGAAAGTAAGCAATCAGTTCTGCATCCATTTTAATCACCAGTAGCAATATTCACCAGTGCATACAGAGCCTGTAACAGGCAAGCTTGCTTGTCTTTACACTGTGCATCCAGACAGCTCAGTTCTTACTCTTAAAATTGCTCTTTGTCTGGAGTTAAAAGTAGGGCAGGGAACTAGAGAGCTTTTGAGCAGTGTGTGGAGGAAGCAAACATGCCTTAATCAGCAGATTTTGGCAAAGAATAAAAAGCCTGAATTAAACTGTGTAGTTAGAAATTATCATATCTGACTGGATGCTGCTTTCAGAGAATACTCCAGTCATGAGAGCAAGCATGAAAGCAGGCATTCCTAGGATGCTCTAAGTGTCATGTTTTAAACATTAACTACAGGGCTCATGTGAAAGAGCAAAAACATTCTAATTACTTTAAGCTTTGAGTGGAAGGTAAGCAAGTTACAGTGTGAGCTGCCAACGCGTTACTGTTCTCAGCATTTCTTAGTGGCCTTTTTACAGTTACAGTCTGGGCTTTTGCAGTTCCAGTAACTGAATCTGTTGGAGAAACAAATCCAAACTTTCAAGCACAGGGTAGTGAAATGCAGAGGGGACAAGAGTTCTGAAAGCATTGGTTTCGTTGAAGTTCTGTTTTGTCTTGTAAGGAAACGTGACCTACTTTGTGTTTCTCTGATTTGTCTTTTAAACACTGTAACCACCAAAGTATGGAAGGGATGCCTTTCGAATGTAGAATGGAGAGCTGGGCAGCAAGGCAGTTAAAACAGTGTAGAGGTCAAACCTAGTCTGGATGTGTATTGAGAATACTGGGATACTTCACTGATTTCTGTTTCTTAAAAAATCAGTTCCCAACATGTTTAAAGCATAGAATCAGCTGAGGTGGATGGGCCACAGATGCTCTTTGCAGATAGGTGCTTATTTCTGATGAGGGGATTATTTGTGAGAGTTAATAGCATTTATTCTCTCCAGATTTTATTCTTAGCTTGTTCCACCCTTATGAG
The DNA here is from genome assembly GCA_026283785.1 of Coracopsis vasa. Lineage (NCBI taxonomy): Eukaryota > Metazoa > Chordata > Aves > Psittaciformes > Psittacidae > Coracopsis > Coracopsis vasa. The sequence goes on from JANHGB010071668.1 coordinate 39,632, forward strand.
GCATCAAAAATTAATCTGGGATATGACTCAAACTGACAGTGGCTGAGCAGAATTTGGGAACTGATGGTGTGCTTACAGTACAAGCTACTGAACAGATTGTGCTGCTGAGCCTTGCCCTAGCTTCCTAAATTGCCTCTGAAAGTTGTCACCTTGCTGTAGGAAGGCTGGGGGCTCAATGCTGCTTTTAGCATTTGAGACATGGGTTTTTTCTCCTGTGAGAATTGCCATTCGGAGAGGGGTCTCATATTTGTGAAGGTGCCAGAATTTGTCCAAGGTAACGGTGATTCTGTCTCCAACAGCACTTTGAACACCTCTGATACCAGCTGCAACAGGCACAGGATAATTGTGGCTTAGACTTGGTAGGCTTTAAAAAAACCAAAGGCATCTCTCAGGATGTGTATGTCTATTACTGCAGATATTGGTAATGTAATTGCTACTTAGATTGCCCTGAAATAGAACAGAATAGCTTAGTTGTTGCCAGCAGTGTCTGAAGCGTGAAAGCTGAGTATGGGACACGGATTCATTGTTTGGACTAGGTTGGACTTCTAGATGAGGCTTGTCAAAAGAAACTGCTCACTGCAAGGACAGAGTGAAAAATGAACTGTACTGGATTCTTTGTGTTGTGACTGCAGCAGTCTAATTCTTCCTCAGCACTAACATTGTAGTATTGCTTTAATTTGAAATTAACTATATTTGAAACAAAGAAATGCTTTGACATTAACTGCTAACTGCTCTCACCGAGTGTTGAGAAATTGTGCCATTACTGAAGAGTTCCATTTCTTTAAGGTTCTCGCTACAGCATTTGACACAACACTTGGAGGCAGGAAGTTTGATGAGATGCTAGTTGAATACTTCTGTGAAGAATTTGGCAAGAAATACAAACTGGACATCAAGTCCAGGATCCGGGCACTGCTGAGGCTGTCCCAAGAGTGTGAGAAGCTCAAAAAGCTGATGAGTGCGAATGCCTCTGACCTCCCAATGAATATAGAGTGCTTCATGAATGACATAGATGTCTCTGGAACAATGAACAGGTAATGCTTATACTCTAAGCTTCGCTCAAAATGCTTCAGTCAAGAAACTTAGCACTTCAAACTTAGTATGCAGTGCTGGTGCTTAGCTGGGGGAAAGTGGAAATGTAAGAACAATGTGTGTGGGGGTGCTGCTAAGAATGATGTTTAGAGACTGGCCAGTGGCCTTGAGCTAGGAGGGAGGGCTGTGAGTGTTTCAAGTGAGCCTGGATTACTAGAGCAAAGTTTGTAGGAGAACTTACTTCATCCTAGGACTGGGGGAGGGAAAACCCTGCAGCATGTAGCTACAGTGGCCTTCTTCTGGTTTTGGCATCCTGTTGTTTTTGCAGTATTAACTTCCGGTTTGCTATAGCTTTATTTATGGTTTCCTTCAACAGAAGTAAATTTTTAGAGATGTGTGATGGGCTACTTGCAAGAGTAGAGCCACCCCTTCGCAGTGTGCTGGAGCAAGCCAGTAAGTGATCATGCATTCTGTGTTCTGCATACAGGAGAGACATCCCTATTGCAAACTTCCTTTGGGTCTTGACAGGGCTCAGACAGGTGCATTTAGCACAGCTAACAATTTCTTGCTTAGCAGTTACAAGCTTTTAAACCTTTTCACACAAGATAAAAATCTGAAAGTCTTATTGCTTTGAAACATAGAGAACAAGCTTAAGTAATGGTTGGTGTAAACATCTAGTTTATGATGTCAGCATATTCATGTAAAAGTCTAAAAACTAATGTCTGACTCCTTTCTAGAGTTAAAGAAGGAGGATATTTATGCAGTAGAGATAGTTGGTGGTACCACAAGGATCCCCGCTGTAAAAGAGAAGATCAGTAAATTTTTTGGCAAAGAAGTCAGTACAACTTTGAATGCAGATGAGGCTGTGGCACGAGGTTGTGCGCTGCAGGTAATGAGTGCTGTTTGTTTTAGCTCTGAGTATTGTTACTGAAATCACAAGTATTTGAGACAGGGTCCACGAGTAACATGAAGGATACTTCATGTGTATCCTAGAATGGATTCAAATAAGCTTCAGGAAAGTAGTTGGAAGAATCAGAATAGCAGCTTAAAGTGATTCCTTTGTGCTGCTTGTCTAACCCAAATCAGAAGATCAGTGTAGCTTGTTGAAGTGAAGTTTCAATGTGGCTGGGAATCGGTAGTCTGATAAAGCTCATGTGATGTTTTGTCTTCCAGGCTACTTTGGGGGCCCAGGTTAAACAGGGGAAATCATTTTCTTGTTACGGCACTACTGATAAACTTGTGATATTAAACGATTGCTTAATGACATGGATGGGAATGAAAGCTTAGGTTCTTACTAAGGGGAGTCTGTGTCCTGAGCTGGAATCAGCGACTTGAATGGCTTAAGCAGTAGTAAATACTCTTAGTAGTTACTAGTGCTACCATATCTTGAATGCACCTTAATTTTGCTCTGATCGCCTCACTTCTCCAAATGTTTACCATGTACTTACAGCTCTGTTCAGTCAGTGGTATGAGCTGTAGGGATCTGCTTAAAGAGAGTTTTCTGTTATGGTATGCAGAAAGCCTGGTACTGCGTCACTGTAGAAAGTAACTTTACTTGAGGTTTCCTGATCTCTTATGTGGGCACAAAAACCACTTCAGTAGCCTAACCATAGCAAACCAAGCAACATGACTCTAAGGCAGAACTTGTGTATTTCTATTTTCGGAGTGATCAGATTCTGACAGCCATTAGCCTCCCTTAAACTAGAGTAAATCTACATATGAAGCTGTGTAAATAACCACTTGCTGAATTAAGCTACTGTTCACCTGAAGTTTGAGTGTTTTTAACATGGTTCTTGTGTTCTTTCAGTGTGCTATTTTATCCCCGGCTTTCAAAGTGAGGGAATTCTCTATCACAGATTTGATACCGTATCCTATTTCTTTACGATGGAATTCACCAGCAGAGGAAGGGTTAAGGTAAGAAGTTCAGTTTTCTTGCATGATTATGTACAGCTTAAAACTGAATGAGGACAACTGGAGTAAATAATGCTTTTAGAGCAGTGCTCATTTAACAAATCAAATGCTGATACTTTTTCTAAAGTTAATGGGGAGCACTTTAGCACTTCCTACATGGCTGTTGACCTTACTCTAACCTAAAAGGTTAGGAGACTCTTCCTGTCACTTCTTAAAGAAGCTTTTCCCTAAGGTATAAGGGTATCTAGGAAAGTTTTGTTAATTGTATCAGGTTCATTAGCCACGTACTGAAGGATTGCTCTGTTTTCTCTTGCAGTGACTGTGAGGTCTTTCCCAAGAACCATGCTTCCCCATTTTCTAAGGTCCTCACCTTCTACAGAAAGGAGCCTTTTACTCTGGAGGCATACTACAGTTGTCCCAAGGAGCTGCCTTACCCAGATCCTGCTATAGGTTAAGATCAGTCTTTAATCATCTATTAATGGCCATGTACAAGTTTCAGGACTTCTGTCTGGTTATATAGTCTGGAAAGTGCAATGGGGATAGGTTTCCAAAGCCATGGGTCTACAGTAAAATGAGTGGAGTAATACGAAGTTTATGGACAAATAGGCTAAATAAAGATCATCCTGATGTTGGACCAAACCTGAAAGGGGTGCGCTGAGAGTTGTGCTGTCTTTAATGCTGTCTTACAGTACGCCATAGAGAATTCTAATAGCTGTGTATCCTAGCACTGCTGAGCAAAAAAATTGACTTGTTTGACTTGAGTAGGATTTGATATCCTCTTGAGTGCATTGCAGTGATCTTTTGTCAGCAACAGCCAGGTTTTACTTCACATTTAGTGATTAAGTTAATCAAGTATTATCTTTTTTTTTCTCTCTGGGATTGCTTAGCTCACTTCTTGGTTCAGAAGGTCACTCCTCAAACAGATGGATCCAGTTCAAAAGTGAAAGTCAAAGTCAGAGTAAATATCCACGGTATCTTCAGCGTCTCAAGTGCATCTTTAGTGGAGGTTCATAAATCTGATGAGAATGAAGAGCCTATGGAAACAGACCAGCATGCAAAAGAGGAAGAGGTAATAGACTCTGTTGCTCTTAGTACTTGGCCAATTATGCTTTATCAGCCTTCCAAGTTCTGGGAAGGTTCTAATACTTGTGTAAGGATTTAGTAGATACCTCTAACAACTAAAATAAAGATGTGATCAAGTACTAATTGGAGTATGTTCCACCAGTGACAGATCCTCTTAATGCCAGGACTGTGGGGTATAAATAAAATTCCTAATTGTGGAGCTGTTGCTGAAGCAGTGATCTGCATATGCATTGTTTATGTCAAATTGGATCTCTTTATGAATTTCAGAAGATGCAAATAGATCAGGAAGAGCAGCAGAAGACTGAAGAACAACAGCAGGCCCAACCTGAAAATAAGGCTGAGTCTGAAGAAATGGAGGTAATGTGAACATTTGAGACTTCTGGTTTACAGGATACACTCACTACATACTCCCATGAATCTTCCAGAACTATTTGCTGCTTTTGTTGTAGCTCTGGAAGCTGAACTTTCATTGAATTGTATGGGTAGTCTGTGTTGTGATTAGAGCTTTGGAAGTACATAACTGGCATGGATAATTAATTGCAAACCTGGCAAGTGTTCTAGTGCTGATAAAATGAGTGGACTCTCCTCTTTGTGTAGTTTTAAATAACTTAAATAGTAGAGAAGTGTTAAGTTATTGACTACACTGCTGGGGTGTTTTCAGTGTGCCTGGGAAAAGTCAGTATTTGCCTTCGCTACCTCTTACTAGCAGCTGCACTGTCAGTGTGACAGGTAGTATGTACCTCTGATGGTGAGGTGCACCAGTTCAGTTGTACTTTCTCTATTATTAGTCTTGAATACTCAGTGTGAATTGGCTGCTGGTGTTCTTACCTTGAATCTATTTCTTTAATGCAGACTACTCAGGCTGACTTGAAAGACAAGAAAGTGGATCAACCGCCTCAAGCCAAGAAGGCTAAAGTAAAGACAACCACGGTGGACCTCCCCATTGAGAACCAGTTGGTGTGGCAGATAGGGAAGGATATGCTGAACTTATTCATTGAGAACGAGGTAAACTCTTACTTGCCAAAGTTAACATTTCACTGGTTGAGCTCTAGAGATTTTGCTGTTTGAACATGGTTAATGGATAAGGATAAGCAAGGAAAGATGGAAAGGCTCATGCGTTTTTGGTGAGGTGAACAGCATTGACCCACAGAGCCAAGATACATTCTTCCCATTAGTGAATGCTGTAACTTTCCCTGAGGAGGGGTTCTGCAGAAGGCCCGTTCACAGGGTGATTACTTCTGAGATCACCTGCAATTAAATGTGCTCAATGACTGCTGCCATCAGGGTGAAAGTTCCTCAACCACAGGAAGATTTGTTGGGTATCCCACCAAAACTGACACAAATCTTCATACATGTGCTGCGTTCAGAACAGTTCTGTAAACCACACTATTCCAAAATCGTCAGTCAAAGTTAAGCTTTTAAGGCATCCTAGCAGTATATGTTACATAACTACCTTTTTGGCTAACTAACTTGACAACTTGTTCACAGGGTAAAATGATAATGCAGGATAAACTAGAGAAGGAGAGGAATGATGCCAAGAATGCTGTGGAAGAATATGTGTATGATATGAGAGACAAACTCTGCAGTATTTATGAGAAGTTCGTTAGTGAAGATGTAAGTACTGCCTACTTGGTATCTTCTTGGTATCTTCTGATGGCTTTCTCTACAATCAACAGTTATATTGTCATAACCTGTATCAGATGCTGTCTTTACCTAGACTGTCTTCAGACTTTAAATAAGGAGAAATAGCTTTTAACCTTTCTGGCTGTGCAGATAACTATTTAAATATGGCCTGAGTACCAGCAGATGGTACCCAGCATACATGGTGTGCTCTCTTCCAAAGCAGTTGCAGCAATTAAGGTATTATCAGAGTGTATGTTTTGAGACTGAAACAGGCTAGGTGCATGTGCACAATGGTTTTAAGGTTTTCATGCATCTTGTTCTATTCTGGTTCTTTGTCAGTATTTAGGAATAGTTTAAAGAATAAAAACCTCAAAGACAGCCCTACCTGGGCAGAAATCATGGGATTGGTCTGACTAAATGTGGGTACCTGTGTCTGGACAGATTGCCCTAAAAATCTCTTGGTGTTCTTAATTAGCTTTCCCTGTTGTACTAACAGAGTTTGGTGTGTAATTAATAAAACTCTGAGTTAGGGGACTGTGGTAATCAGGTGAGTCACTGCAAACACCTGCCTGGATCCCTGTTGATGGCAGTAGGAGCTTTGCCTTGTAGAGCCCAGGCACCTCTATCAGAGTCAGAAGTGGGCCAAGTTGAGTGGGATTCATCACTCCCTCACTACAGATGAGTTTGTCTGTTCTCTGGCTTGCTTGTGGACTGATGATGAAAATGTGAATAGAAAAAGTGGGGGGAATAGGCTTCTGTGTGACAGTATTGGTCTAAACTGTGATGGAGGCTTCTTCCTTAGCCCTGGTCTCCACCACAGAGCCATACTGAAGGATTTCTGATTTCTCATTAAAACAGAGTTTCAAACATTCCCACATTTTTAGACTGTAACCCTTTCAGAAAGGTTTTGAGCGTTGTTTAATACCATCCTAACAGAATATCTCACCTACCTGTTTTGTGTGGTTGCTTCAGGATAGAAACAGTTTCACACTGAAGCTAGAGGATACAGAAAATTGGCTTTATGAAGATGGTGAAGACCAACCCAAGCAAATTTACATTGACAAGTTGGTGGAATTGAAGGTAAGTGGTTCTTGGATACAGTAAGTTCCAGTGGGAATGTGGAGAGCTTTGTTCAGGTGGGGAGCTGTCAGAGCTCTACTGATGCAGTGGTGTGCACTGCTAACAAGCTGCTTAGTTTGCTCATTAATAAGCACATGAGGAGCAGGTCTCCAGTAAACCTGTAGCAGTGCAGGGTTGAGGGAAACTCGGTCCTTACTGTAAGTAGGGGCAATAGGAGAAGTTCCAGGGGGTTCAGAAGTGTGGATGTACCCTGTCAGATCGTGCAGGCTCATGGCTGTGTGGGTTTTGATACCTCCTGTTCTCTGTTTCAGGCTCTGGGTCAGCCTATTCAGGCAAGATACCAAGAATCAGAGGAAAGACCAAAAGCATTTGAGGAATTAGGGAAGCACATTCAGCAGTACATGAAAACTGTTCTTGCGTTCAGAGCAAAGGTATTTATGTATTTAATTTCTGGCAAATACAAGCAAGTGCTACAAATCTTTCCTGCATTTTAAGTAAGCTCCTTCAAAAAGCTGGTGCACCCTCCTGGCTGTATTTTCGGAAGTGGATGTTGGCTTGAAAACCTGACAGTCTGTTAAGTCTATGAGATGTTGATTTCCTCATGGACTTCAGCTCTCTGATTAGAGCTGTGGGTGATCAGCTGAACTGCTCTGCTGGCTCCAAAAGCCTCCTGGCTAAATGGGTCTTTCTGGTGTGTGGGAGCTCAAGTTTGAGGAGATCAGCATGCAGCTCACTTGCGCAAATACTGGTTTTGAGCAGCTACTCCTGATTTGCTCTTTCAGGATGAACAGTATGACCACCTAGATGAAGCAGATGTGGCGAAAGTGGAGAAGAGCACGAATGAGGCTACAGAGTGGATGAACAACCACCTTAATCTCCAGAAGAAGAGAAGTCTTACTTTGGACCCAGTGATAAAAGCTAAGGACATACAAGCCAAGATTAAAGTAAGTCTTTGTACATAATTCACTGCATTTGCATGAATCTTTCTAATTATTGGTGTAGTTTGTCATGCTCAGAGAGACCCTAAGGTGAGAAATCTCTGGTGGCAGGACAGTGACTGGGTGTTAATCTCTTGATTGTTGGGGAGCATCTGCCTGTGGCTTGAACATCCAGCTGGTGGTGGCAAAGTTCACCTGAGCAACAGGTTGAAGTAGAGCTGTTGTTGGATAACCCCACTTCTAACTGTGTTTTGTTTGATTTACAGGAATTGACAAGTATTTGCAATCCTATTGTCCGAAAACCCAAACCCAAAGTTGAGCTCCCAAAGGAGGAGCAGAAGCCACCTGAACCTAATGGACCTGTGGATGGGCAGGGTGAAGGCAACACCGCGGCCCCCACTGCTGAGCAGAGCGCTGCTGCCCCCCCGGCTGCTGAGAAGAAGCTTCCAGAGATGGACATTGACTGAGTTTCAGCACCTGTTTATATTATGGTGAACTACAATAAAGCTTTAAGTTGTCAACTTTGTATGTTCTGAATACAGAGTGAAGCAAGTGCATACCACAGCGCTCGTAGGAACTCATGGAGAGGTTGGGTCAGTGCGTCAACTCCGATGCTCAGTGCCTCGCTCAGATAAGCAGCATTTCTTGCCATTATGGTTGTATTTAGGAGTGTTGGTATTTGTACTAGACCTTTAGGAACAGCCCTAAGCTCATTTTCCATTTGTAGTGTCCATGGTAAAGGCGTGAGACGGCAGCAGTGTTCTAGGATCCTTCCTGCAGGTGCCCCTGGCCTGTGGTTCTCTGTTCACTTCCCCTCACTGGTGGCACAGTGGCGCTTGGTGCCATGTCCCCTGGTGTGGGAGCTGCTGGGGATTGGGGGAAGCTCCCACCAGAGGCTAAGGCAGAGCCTTTCCATCACTTGCCCTCACCTAACCCTTGGTATAATGTTAATACGCTGCTCTAGCTGGTTCATGTGCACTCCAACAGTGCCTGGTTACATGAGGCTGCAAAGGAGGGGCTTGGTACCGTCATGTTAATGGGTACCCTCACATCATGGATCTGCATCCCTGGCACGCATTCAGAGAGGAGCAGCTCCTGTGGATCTCTGAATGTGCTCCTGGACAGGGACTGTGTGTGCCTGGCCACTTCCCCCAGTCAGACTGTGTAAACTTATCTCTAGTGAAACGAGCTGCTTGTAGAAAGAGTGAATACTTGTATTTCTGCTGCCCGCACTGAGCGTTGACTCTGACTTGCTCCTAACTCTTCCAGGGAATATGCTTGCTTCCATGGGGATATGCTTGCTTCCATGAGGCCTTCAGTTGGAATGCTTGGGGTTTGGTTTGGGTTTTTTTCCCAGAAAAAGGAAGACCTGACACATTTTGGCTTTTTTTTTTCTATGACCTTTATGCAATGATTTGCTTCTAGTACTGATTGTCATTAATCTTGCAAACATTCATTTGTATCTGTTAAAATCCAAACCTGGAACACCCGTTCAGATACTGCAAGAAATAAATGCACTGGATTCTACCCCATCACCTTCTCCAGCTCTTGATTGCAAGGCAGAGGCAGCGGTGGGGGGGGCAGACAGGGCTGTGTTCTTCCCACCCGTGCAGGGCACACCTCAAAACCTTTAATGCCTTTTGTGCTGCTGTGGGTGAAGCTGCAGCTGCCAGACCCTGATTCCAAACCCTTTAATGGAGCAGAACTGGAGAGGAGCTTTGCACAAGGGCCTGTAGGGACAGGCCAAGGGGAATGGCTTTAACCTGCCAGAGGGGAGACTGAGATGAGCTCT
>JANHGB010071669.1:0-18140 GCA_026283785.1 Coracopsis vasa
ATCAAGAGCACAAACTGACTTAGAATTGTACTCATGTAAGCTAGCTATCTACCTGTCTACAGCATCAGTTTGAATTCTGAGGAAGGACAGTAATTAGTCTTTGAAAGGTAAAATGCTGCAAAAATTGTGAGGAAGAAGAGATCACATCTTTTGTCTTCACATGCTTTGTTCCTAGTTCATTGGCATCATGACCATGACGAGGTTCTTTGGCCTTTGAAATGCTGAATTCAGCCATTAATTTTATGTGCTTAAAAAGTGTGGAATAAAATGAAACACACACATTTTTATCAAGGATTTTTGGATAGAAATCTTCAGTTTGTACTACTTTAGATATATAAAATGGCAACAATAATAATTAGCGAAAATGGCAGCGGATGCTTTGTTTTTTTTCCACCGTACACTAAGGAAAAAGCTCTCCATCCTGTCATTAATGTTATATGCAAAAGGTTGCAATTCATAAGCATTGACTTTTGGTGATATAGCAGGTGGGGTAGACGACCATGCCTTGGATAAAGAAGTTGCTATCACCAGCCTTGGACCATATCTTTTTTGCCAAACCTTTTTCTTATATTTAAAGCCATATTTTTCTTGGGTTTAATGGGCAGTAACATAGGTATTTAAACCCACTGATCATATATGCACAGCACAAGCTAACTTATTACAAAAGAATTTTTTTAAAGGCGTGCCTTGAGGATGACATTAAGTAGAACCTCTAAAGCAGATAAACTGTCTCTGGTAGAGGTTTTATTGGCAACTGAGAGAGATTACACTGAGAGATTACACTGAGAGAGATACTCTGTGTTTCTCTTCATTCTTCATCCTGGTTGAGTCCTGCTGCTGAAGGCAGAGATCATAATTTTTTGGTGTAAGTTGGCCTTGCACAATAATGAGTGGTTTTATTATTATTTTTTAATCATTCTTTAACTTTAAAAACAAATCAAATTAAACCAAACCAAGCAGAAAAGCTCACATACGCTCCCACCCCCCAAGTCCCCAAACATGTCTTCAAGCCTCAGAATTAAAGTTTAGTCAAGTAATTTCTATGAATCATTCCTATATATTAAGTTGACGACTAGATAGTCTCTGCTATTCAATACCCACAATGTATGAGGAAGGCATTTGACAACTCTTTATTGCACCAGCTCTATTTCAACAGTGTTTTATATGTGGGTGATATGGCACGATGTGCCAAAAAAGGCTACAGACTACAGAATAAAAGCAAGATGACTAATCAAATAATGCCTCTAGATGGATTAAAATTGACTTTTTTTTTTTTTTAATGTGAAATTTTCTTTTCACCAGGGAAGTAGAAGAAAAAATGTCTGTCACAGAAGAGAAACTGAACACTCAGTGCAGAGAATAAGATAAAAGGAAGCTGTGTTTATGTGTATTGAGCAGGAAACAAAAACCTCTAATACAACTGACCTATACAGTGTTAGCCAAACAAACAGTCAAGTCATATGTAAGAGAGAGGGCAGAAGTGAAATCAGAGGGCAAAAATATTTCTTAGATGACCAAAAGATGTATTTTTTAAAATGAGGAAACAAGAGAAGATTAGAATGGAGGTGACAATCAGAACAGGCTGTTCATTTTTCCATTAACGCGTATACCAGAGCTGTCCTGATTTGCAAGTTTATGAATTTCTAGACTTTTAACCCAGAGTCTTCGTAGCCAATTTGCTCACATTTCATCTAGAAGCCATTAGTGGAACCCACAGGTAGAAATGCTTTGTGCCAGCTATATGATATTGCTTTTACATGTCTGAAAAGTATCCAGCTTTTCATAATTTTTGATTCATGACATCACCAAGTTATAGATATAACTCAAAGTTGCATTTATCTAAATAATGGAAGTCTGAATTCCTGCTGACAATTAAATTAGTATTCATTTATTGTAGCTGAAGAAGCTATGATAGGTTTCCTTGATGAAAACAAATAAAGAATTCTTTGAAGAAACTGTTTTTACTTTTTGTTGCATCACAAAATCAAGTGGTTTTGTATTATGACTTTATGGGGGATTCAGGAGTGGTGGTGTTGTTAACTAACTAACAGGACTATTTAATCTAGATTATAAATTGTGGAAAAAAATGATACATATCAATATTGATGCACTATGTGCTGAATTGTTTAGATTAATAATTTCAGGGAAAGAAAAAAAAAGACATTGTTTTACTATTAATCCTATAAAGATATTGTAACTTCTTGCAACAATCATCCTTTTCTAAAGCCGTTAAATACTGACTGGGGTTTCAATCAGTATTCAATCAATGATTGTTCAAAAAAAGATAAATATTTGAGGAGAAGCAAAAAAAGTTATACAATGGACAAATAAAACCCAATCAGTATTTCTTTTTAATTTTGGTTCTTCTAGTTACCAAACATATCAATAATTAATGCAGTCCCGAATATGTGGACAAAATTTAGGTTTTAACTAGATTCAGTTCAATTAAATAAACATAGTCAATTATAGTGTAGAATATTTTCACAAGAAAACAAAATATATTGAAAAAATTCTAAACTGTGCTGTGGGTTTGTTTTGGTTTTCATGGTTGTGGGTTTGTTGTTTTGTTGGGTTTTTTTTCCAGATAACCTTTTTGTCCCATTAAATGTTTTACTTTTACTTTGTTGCACTATGCAATGTTAGTATGAAGAAAATACATTTTTTGTTTCTTTTCTCTTAATTATTTTTTCCTTACATTGGTCTCTTTTTTTTCTATTTTTTTCCATAAATTATTTATTTATTATGGTGATATTTTCCTTTAATTTCTCATTTCTAGGAGCATGGGTTATTTTATTTATTCTTATTAAAGACATTGTAAGAATTTATCGTGCAATTTTTTTCAATGGAAATAGTGAATATTGTGAAAGGGAAACCTGTTCAAGCTCTTTAGCCTTAGAAAACTGTTGTCTTCTTAAGGAAAAAAAAACAAACCTTCTTAGTGTAAAACAAATTTAAAAAAAGAACAGAAAAAAATTATTGATCCTTGAAAGTTTTTTATTTTTCTTCCCAAATCATTCACCAGTCTAGAGAGGGGAAAGTATTGTCCTGGGTTCAGCAGTAGCAGTCATTTTTCTCTTTCTTAGTAGCTGGTGCAGCGCTGTGTTTTTGACTTTCAGTCTGGGAACAGTGCTGATAACACCGATGGTTTTAGTTACTGCTCAAATGTTTAGTCTTACCTAGGACTTTCTGAGTTTTATGCTTTGCCAGGGAGGAGGGGAAGCAGGGAGGAAGCAGAGACAGGACACTTGACCCAAACTAACCAAAGAGGTATTCCATACCACAGCACGACATGCCCACTGTATAAACTCGGAGGAGTTACGCAGAAGGGTTAGATCACTGCTCGGGTCAGGCTGGGTATCGGTTGGCGCGTGAGCGGTTGTATTCTCTCCCCTTGTTATTTCCCTTATCATTATTATTATTGGTGGTAGCAGTAGTGATTTGTGTTATACCTTAGTTACCAGACTCTTCTTATCTCAGCCCGTGGGAGTTACATTCTTTTCTATTCTCCTCCCCATCCCTCCAGGCGTGGGGGGAAGGAAAGAAAGGGGGGAGTGAGAGAGAGACTGTGTGGCTGATTTATGGCTGACTGGGTTTAAACCGTGACACTCTGCTCCTTCTTCAGTGACCTTGGTATCTTCAGGAATGTTTCTCTCACATGTTCTCACTTCTTTCTCCAGCTGAAATTGCCCTTGAACAGGTTTGGGGCTTCTTTCCCCTTTGAAAATATGATATCTTACAGGCACTACCACCATCACTGATTAGCTTGGCCTTGGCCAATGGAGGGTCCATCTTGATGCCACTGATGTTGGCTCTATTGGACACAGGGGAAGGAATCTTCTGGTATCTTCTCAGAGACTCAACCCCTGTAGTTGCCCCATTACCAAAATCTTGCCATGCAAACCCAATCCAGCTGTTTATAGATCATTGCTTACATTGCAACTACTCTAAAATTAAATAGTTTTATTACAACAGTAGTGATGTCTTGTCTTATTGCATCAGTGGTGTATCTAATCTAGTGAACATGGTAGAGAAGTTTTAACAACGCTCCAGCCTGCATGCCATGCTCTATTTAATCTGAACTTCAACAAGTTAATAAAATGAATGAAGAGTAGCTATCTGTGGAACACTTTGAACAGTATCAGGTCTTTGGGTTCTTTGTGTAGGTGATATATATCACAATCCTAACAACAAGCTACTTCTGGAGCAAACTTAGGGTACTGCTTGTTTTAGTATTACTTTATTGTAGATACTCACTTGGAAGCTCTTGTTTTTTTGTTTCACCTACATGCAAACAGGTGCATTTTGAATGAATTTTCCTAGGCTGGAAATCTGTCAAAATCATAAGCAAATGAAATACCTTAAGGTGTCTTAAGAATTCTGGAAATACGTAATTCTGTCAACAAAGCTGCTCTTAATAAAAGCTGAAAGTGTAATCTTTCAGAACTATCTTTTATGCTGTGCCTAGTTCCTTCTGATGGCACTGTGAGGTTCAGACTTCACCCATTGTGCTCAGCAAACATCTTAATCTTATTAAACATCATGTCGTTAATGAACTCACTGAAGTTAAAGTAGGTATGAATAGAAACAAAGTTTGATTCCTGGCTCATTTTCAAGAAAGAGACCTCTATTTAAAACCAAACAATTCAGCCTCCCTCCCTGGCCCCTCCCTATAGAGAAATATACTATATTTTAAATAAATTCATAGCTTATGAAAGGTATGTTTAAATCTCTGTTTAAAGTACATTTCATACCCCTTCTCCTCATGGCACAATAATTTTGCAGTTCTTCCAACTCTCACGAAAAGGACTGTTATTCTGTTCAGCTAAAGCCAAGTACAGACTCAGGTAGGGAAGGGAAAGAAGGTCAGCTGCCCACGCTCTTCACTTCATTAGGGACATCCAATGTAGCAGCACATGCTTCAGGCTACAAGAAATGCATGTCTCCTACTGAGACTATGCCAGTTCTGAGTAAACTGGCAGGATAATTTTACTAAAAACTATTTAACTATTGTGGGGTTGTGTCCCCTGCACCCAGGCCCCCAAGCTGTAGAAGGTTTCTATCTGAACTAATTCCTGCCAGTATAGTTTTGATCAACGAGCTATTAGCGTCATACAATACAGTATCAAAGAAGTCATTACTTTTTTCAGCTGATTGCAAAATATGTAATTTGTAGTAGCTGCTTGTTTGACAAATTGAGTCAGAACTGCCAACTCTGCAAAATGGAGAAAGAAAACACATTTCAGGGAGTGACTTATTTATGTTCAGACACCATCAGCTGTGTAAAAGATGCAGAATGGATTCAGCCTTCTTAAGCAAGAAAATCTTTATGGAGGAAAATCTGGTTTGAAATCTACCTTCTTTGGTTCATGCAAGTGGTTCTTAGAAGGAGCACAGCTAGAAAACGGCACTGTAAGCAAGAAGACAAGTATCAACACAAAGAGTTCTGTAAAACCCCAAGGATGAGAAAGCACACTTTACAAAGCTCTTTAAAATGTCAATTAAGTTCTGCCATAGCATGTATTGGATCCCAATTCCCAGGACACTGATTAAAAAAAAAAAAAAAATAAAAAAAGTGTTGTAATATCCCTGATGTATTTGGGCATCATGACACATTTTGGGAGTATGAAAGGTTATATGATTACAGCCTGAAGTGCCAGTAATAATTGAAAAAGAAAATGGAAATAAATACAGTTTGGCACCTGTATTGTTAGAATTTTAGCCAGCTCTACAAGAATTTAAGAAAACCCTAAAGATTCTTCAGAGTATATTTCTATTAAATTAATGAATGCTAAAATGCCAGTGCTCCAGCAGTCTGAAAATGAAAGAAAATAATCAGATTTTTTTTCAACTCGGTTTGTGGAACATGCTTTTTTACAGAGGACTCATGCAGTAGAGAATTAATTTTCTTTTCTTTTTAATACAAAAGTATACCTGCAATATACTTTATGTATATTTAGAAAATGATATTTGCACTGATGGCCAGACTAATTAGCCTGGATCATATTTTTTAAAAATCATCATTTTTTAAAAAAAGCAAAAGACTATAGCTCTCTACTAAGGCAAATAATTTAACCACCTTGAGCCTTGCAATGATAAAGGTAGTACCTGCTAGACTGTGAAAAGGTTCAAGCTCAAGCTCCTCAAGGATTTCTCAGCTTAGCAAGTAGTGTTATTGAAGTTAATTGGTTTATTTAAGTTACTAAGTACTCAACAGTAGGAATAAAAATTACACAATATATCTCTGTTATTTCTGGCTCAGTGGTGTCTGTAACCCCTCGGACTGTTTGCATGACTTTGAGCACCTTTCTTGAAAGCTGGTATTTAAACACACACACAGAGGCACATATTTCTTCTTTCTTTATTCTTTTTTTCTGAAGCTCGGAGCTCAGAGGTTGCAGCTTGAGATGAGTTCTGCAAAGGGCTGTGGGAAATATGTTAGATCAGAGAAAGGTACTGATACAGAAAGTGTTACTAAGACTGCAGTAAAAGACACTTTAAACCAATCTCTGAAGAGTTACTTCAAAGCAGGAATACTGTACTGTTGATCTGCTGCTAGTAAAAATAAATAAATAAATGAAGTAAAACTAAACCTAATGCAAGCAGTTACAAAATGAAAATTCGAGGTCAGAACGTAAGATGGTAGCTGCGTAAGAGATCCTTTTTTAATGACAACCCTGTCTAAGAAAGCAGGACTGTATGGTTTCTACAAAAAGAAGACTGAACATTTACTTCCCGAGTTGGTGCTCTAACCATGAGAATATTATATTAAAGTAGAAAAATGGGAACCCAGGAGCTGTATTCAAGAATCTGAACACTGTTGTCAAGTGTTATCTGATATGGCCTCAGAGCTGATGAACATGACCTTGGGCCCCTGAGAGACCTGTGCCCTTTCAGCCTCTTATGTTGGGGAAGTCCAGAATGCACTAGGAACCTATGCCAAAGCAAATAAGTGGCAAAGGAATAAAAAGCATGTTTTTGATTACATGTAGAAAAGAAAGGTCAAATGCAAACTTTAATACACAAAGTTAGACTGCTTGCCACAAATAAACCAGCAACTATTAAGTATGATTGTTCAGCTTCATATAGCAACAACTATCTTGGCTATCAAGGAATCCTTGATAGTTAGTTAGTTGGATAGTTAGATAGTTTAGTTAATGGAGAGAATCCAGGTATCTAACTCTCTTTTTGAAGTCTATATTTGCTTCCTGAGCCCCCCTGCATTGGTCCTTCAATATGATGAGGAAGCCAGGAGCACTGGGCACAAAAGCCTGTCTGAAACTCTTAGCAGTCACCTCTATTTACCTGGCATTAAGATGTGAAGTTAGTTGCAGCAGGGAACATCTGAGAAAGAAGAAAAAGAAAGTTACAGAAGAATCCTTCAGTTGTACTTTGCTAATAGCTCAAATTTTCATGAGGGAAGTAGGTCCCAGGACATTATCACTTAAAAGGTTTAATCTGATGCTCTTACATGGAAATGTGTATGTACTTCTCTGAAAACAGATTTGTGTTAAAATTGCAATAATACAACACTAATCAATGTTGTTCTGAGACTTCACAGGTTCTGAAGAAGTTAGAGAAATGGGTATTGTGCTCCATCAACTTTTTAATTTTGCCCTGAAAGGCTTAGATTTTATTTCCTTACTCCGTGGGAGAAAGAAAAGGGGGTATGTGAGGGAGGTTGAAGGAGGAAGATATAAAAATGACTGATGTTTTTGTATAAAGATTTTTAAGTAGGTAAAGTTATCTGCCTTATTTTCTAACTGTAGTTTCTTTGTGTTTTCATAGAAAAAGAAAGAGGTAAGGAAGTCCTATTCCCATAGTCCTGAAAGATACAGAGTAGAGATGTTTTTCCCCATTCCAGGATACCACATTGCATTCCTTGGAATTGGTTTCCTCTTTTACCATATTGCTCTGTAAACATAGTGCTGTTGTTGCTATGAAAGGTTATGGGCTACATGTTATTCTCAGAATATAAATGTTGGGACTTCTCACTTTTCTCTAAACTTATCTTGGCCTATCTGAAGAATTGTTCTAGCTAGTAACAGCAATTTATTTATTGACCAGAAGACTGTTAGCTTTGCAAGTGCTCACTTAGCTTTCCTTTAGCACATGACTGGGATAAAAACATTTCTTGAGATAGGAAAGTGAGCATAAATATTTTGTTTGCGTGCGCATGAAATATACAAAAACTGTCTGGTGGACCACTTGCCCAAAACCGATCTGGTTAAAGAGGAAGATAGTCATCAGCAGAATTAAACAGTAAGGGGATTACAAAGAAGGATTCAACCTGAAAAGAAATACAGAGGGAGAATGGACACGTGTGACAGAGAAACTGGAAGGGCAGTGGCAGCCGTCAGAGGTGGTTTGTCCCTCTTGGCAGCATCTCCCAGCCACCTTGACCTCTGCCCTGCTCCCCTGCAGCCAGGAGCACACAGCAGTGGGCTGGCAGAGGTGGAGCAGAATATAGAGACCTCACTTCAAGGTACAGGATCACCACTGAGGGTGCCACACAATGGCTGTGTGGCAGTGGGATTTTGGGAGCAGCAGGAGGGCAGAGAAAACTGGGGCAGCAGCATCTCCTGGAAAAGGAGTTTGCACCCAGGGAGCCACCACAACCGGGAAAGGGGTGAGGATAAATTCCACAGCTCAGGGTGTGCATAAATTGCATGAAAGGTGTGAGCATGTAACAGTATGATTGTGTGTACGTATAGTTAAAACTTCCCTGCATTAGTTACAGAAGAGTGTCTAGAATTATACAGGAATTTATTAACAGTTTGAAAATGTCTAGAATTGTGGTATACCTGTTTTATTGTTGATTTTGATCCCGACTACATGGTTCACTGATTATCAGCTAATTGCAGCCTTAATAAATCAATAAACCAGTTTGATCATCAGCTGAGCAGTTTGTTTCTTAAGCAATTACCTTCTTTGTTTCAGCTTTTGCATAACTTTCTACAATTTTCTGTTTCAGTGCCTATTACACATATTTTGTAACTAATAGATCGGAATAAATAGCAGTTATTCTGTGTAGAAGGAACTGCCTATGACCCTGTACTGAAATGCAGTACAGACAAATACAGGCCTAGGATGATATTGGATGTCATTTTAACTGCATATAATTTGAAATCTGTTTGCATCATTGTAACTAGATTAATGATGATTCTTTTTTACTCGAATAATAAAAAATAGTTAGCTTGGCATACACAATGTATTTCTTTTTCCTGTGATTGACACAATTGGAGTTTGACAGAGTGGTGGTAATCCATCTGATCTATTCTGTAACTTTGGTGCTACAACTTGGTAACAGCTCGAAGAATAGGCAGCAACTGAAAACAGACTGAAACTGATTCACAGTTTTTAAATTAAGTATTTATTTCTCACCTAAGTTCAGTCTTAACTATCTATATCTTTTTTCTTTTCTTTTTTCTAATATATATTTTTATTTTAACCTAACCACTAGTTTTGATGTGTTTAAAGTCTGTTTTAGCTAGGGCTAGTCAAATTGGTTTAACCATTTAGAGATATTCTCTATTTATGCTTAGTTCATCCTTTGTCTGATGACAGCTACAACTTTTTAAGCAAATTTCAAGTTGACCAATATCTGTTTTTCTTTTGGATTTGGTACTGTCGATACTGTAAATTGCTGATTAATGTAACAGTAATAGATCAAAACGGAGGACTTTTATGGAAATGAACATATTTTTAAGCCATGAAGATTAAAAAAAAAAGCCTTGGCTATCTTAAGGTGCACATATATTACTAAAATAAAAGGGCCCACCACTGCTTTCTAACACTAGCAGCTCTGGTCCACACAACGTAACTCTCATTCTGTGAAATGCTTTGATTGTATCTGTTTGTCAAAAATAGTTGTTGGACCATGCTAAATTTAACTTTCTCCAGGAACTCTTTGATGTTTTGATGTATTGAAAAAACAATCTTCGTTATGTATTTGAGTGAAAACTATGAGAGTGTGGCAACTGAATGTAAATAAATGAAGGTATTATGATAGTAAATATTTGTCCCTTAGCATTTCACATTAATTAGACTTAAGGCTGTACATCACAATACCTCAGACAGCTTAGAAGGAGCTTTCTTGAGATTTCAACTCAAAGCCCTACTGGTTATTACAAACCAGTGTATAAATTCATAAAACTTCATTGATCTACCTTATAATTCTGTACAATATACTGCACAGTTCAGTGTATGCATGTGTCATTTGAATCATGCTTAGGAATTTAAATAAAATTTACTACATTTACAAGAATTTACAGATGATGATAAATCCTTTTAAAAATTAAGGGAAAAGACTCTGAATGTTTTCCACTGGAAAAAAATAAACAACAAAAACCTGCTATTTGAGCACTAAAAGTTTGGCTTAGAACTTCATAACAAGTGCCTAGCTTTGAAAAAAAAAGAAAAAAACCCACAAAACATCTCAAACCAAAAATTCTGCAAAAGTTGACTATTCAATAGAGATTAGTACAGAGAGGTCGTTTGCTTGTTTTCTTTTTTTTTTCTTATCTGTTTTGAAGAATTGTTGACTTGCCTACTTTTAATAGGATTATTAGCTAAATTTCATGTAAGGAGTAGGTAAATGTAGTGCAATATATTTTCTTAGTTCATAAAATAAGCTTAGTTCATAAAATAAGCTTAGTCAAATATCACATGGTGTAATGGAAATTTTTTTCTTGAATATCGATTAGACACTATTTCTGGAAGAGATAATACTTGGTAATCAGACAATTGTTTCTTAAAAGAAGCTAACCTACACTGGATTAGTCAAATTGCAAGCTAAGTTGGGTTTTGTTTTCATGAGGTTATACTGGCATCTGACATTCATTTCCATATGTATGAGTTCAGCAGTAAAGTTAGCCACCTTAGAAGAACACTTGAAATACATCAGAATGTACTCAAAAAAAAAAAAAAAATCTGTTTGTTGTTTATCTCACTAATACTAGTAAATGTCCCTACTGTTAACTGTTTTTGGATTTCTCCCACTTCAATGACATACACCACAGAGACAAAAAAAGATTGTCAGTGCTTATTACAGGAATAATAAACATAGAATTTCCATAGCTATCTCTGATTAAAATTTAAACCAATTATATTAGTACCTTAATTTTCAAACAGCTTTTTCTTGAAGCAATGAGATATTTAAAATCAAAACCACTAGAAGAACAACCTATTAAGTTTTGTTGAGTTTGGTGCTATGTTTAATACTATAGCATAGTAATTATGTATTACTCAGAAATAAAACCTAAATGGCATAAAATGCTAGATTTCAGAACAATGCTAAAATAATATTTGCAGTAATGCAAAACCACTAATTATGTTAGTACAAAATCAACAGCTTCTTTTAAGGCAAAAGTTAAATCTTTTTTTTCTCTATTTCTGATGTGTTTGCTGAACAGTTAGTGTTGTTGCCAGACACAGGACAAGATTAGCAGTACAGGGAGCAGAGAAAGCCCTCTTTGAGGGATGGAGACAATACTATGGCATAAACAAGGAAAATCAGAAAAGAAAGAAGACTGACCACAAGGCTACCTCAGTCTCAATTTGTGTCACTGATGGGACCTGAGACCCGATAAACTCCCACTTGAGGAAGAATCATCACATACTGCAGCCATCAACCCTAACGCTACAACATGAGCTCAAATGCATTGTGTACTCACAGCTGAACTAAGAAAAGGTTGTTGAAGAGTTGTGTATACAGCGTAATAATGATAAACACAGAATGTAAATTGCTAATAACTGAATGCAGTAAAGTTTTGTTTCAAAATTTAGAATTAATTTAATTTTTCAATCTTGTAAACTCTCCCTTCCTCTCAAACTTTGATTCCCCAACAGAAGTAGAATTCTATTCAGTTCTAACAATTCCCCAATGTCATATACTGTGAATTAAAAAAAACTACACTGACAAAATAATCATATCTTATGATTCCAAAGGCATCACATAAAACTCAAAGGAATCCAAGAGGCCAGGAACATGTAGTATTGCAGCTCTTAAGGAGGCTAGCCAAAAATCAATCTAAACACAAGCCATGATATGCCATTTAGTTTGAGGCTAATAAATGCCCCGGAGTAGATCAATTTCTCCATGTAAATGTAATCACAGAAACCACTTTCCAAAACACTAAATATGCAGAAGACCGAAGCAAGTGTTAACTCAGGAAGATTTTTGGTAGAGCAGATGCTACAGTTTGAAAAGTACAGGTCATTAAATCCAAATGTTTTGAAGTACTGTTTCAATCGCAGCTATAAATCCTGGAACTAAAGAAACTTTAGGCAGTCAATAGGGAAGCACATGTAGTACACACTGGGTGGAGGCAGGAGGAAGATGATTACTATATTTTTTAAACAGTTCCTGAAAAGTGTAAGCCTGGAAATAAATTACAAGGAAATTTGTTGGTTTTACTTACACTGTAATTAGAAAAATACTATTGTTGCTAATATCACATTTGACACAACTGAACAATCAAATACTTTACTCATATAATTATTTTCTTTCTCTAACAAAAGTACTGCAGCAAGGCCACAAATATTTGCAGGTTGAAGTCAACTATGCACATTAGTTAAACATTACCACAGATGTATACTGAGGCTTGATATATATTTCAGATTCTGGGTAGTTTATTATAGAGAGATGATTTAAAGGAGATTTTTATTGGTACTATTCTTGATACATTAAATCCAGTTGTAGTAGAATGGCATAATCCTTGTACATAACAGGCTTACGTATAGGGTTGCATGGGAGTTAAAAACACAAGAAAATCATATTAGGGCAAAACAAACACTTTGTGCAGATCAGCATGTTGTTCTAAAAAAAAGACAACTAATTTTCCCCTTGGGATATCCTCCAAGATTTTAGTCATTAAAACCTTGCTGGACTATCATTTTTAATGATCTACATGTATCCATTCTGAATTCGTGTGCCTTATTTTTGAACTCACTCGTACCTTTACTGTAATTTGTCAGTGCATTTCATAAATTAATAATGTTATTTATAAAAACTTATTTTTAAACCTTCAACTTTATTATTTAGTAATAATGTTTTTGTGTGGGTTTTTTTTGTTGTTGTTGTTGTTTGCTTGGTTTTGTTGTGTTTTGGGGGTGGTTTTTTTTTTGTTTGTTTTTTACTAATCATGAGAAATAGCAATAATTATTCCCTTTTTGCCTTTTCTACCCATCTGTGAGTTTAAACCACTGGCATATCCTTAGCTAGCTACTGTTTTCCAAGCTGCTGGATTTTATTCTTACAAAAGTCATTCTATACCAGCAATTGCCCTTGGTTTTCTTTGTATCTATCTCTTCCGTGTTTGTTTTGCTGCAGTAAGAACTTCAAGCTAATTCCAGCGACTGTATACCTCATAGGTCTCTATGGTAACAGCATCATGCTTTCTGTTTCATTGCCTTCCTTTTCTAAGACATTCTCACATTATTTGCCAAGTAGACTAACAGTGACCATTTAACAGATGCTTTTGGATAATTACGGACAAAGACTCCAGTATTTGTTCACAATCTGTTAAAAGCAACTATACAGGCAATAGCATAAAGTGTTTTTCTCTTCTCTGTGCATATCTCATGAGGCTTGAGTGAAGCATGGAATTATGAATACCGTTCCAATGGTCAAAATCATCTTTGAGCGTATCAGAATTTTTCACTGACACTGCTATTTTAAATTCCTGAACTGAGAATAATTTGTGATTTTTCTCTGAAGATAATTAGCCAAACTAAACTCTAAGTAGAGATTTCATTAATGAACAAGAAACTCTCCCTGCTAGATTAGGAGGTAAATATTAGCTAATTTGGAAGTACTTACAAATAGTCTGACCCAATTTAGTAACTGAGAAATATTTTCATTCAAAAAAAAAATATTTCAGAATTTAGGCTGTTGTCATATCAGAGAAACAATAAGACTTAAGAAGTCTGAAGTTAAAGCAAATGAGAAAAAATATTACTCTATGCCATCTTATTTTTTCAATGTTTTACATATAAATTAATCTTCAGTTATTTAGAAGCTTTAAACAATAGTACTTACAATAGCTTGGAAGGACAAGAAGCCACTTTCTGTTTTCCTGTCTGTACAGGTAAACAAAAATTCAACAAACATGGTACTTATCTCTGAATCTATTTAAATAAAAAATACCAGACCCCAGAATCAAACCTTCTTGGTAATGCAAGAATGAAAAGTAGAAGTGGATTTCTTCTTTTATCATACCTTTTTTTTCTTAAATCAAGGCTGAACAGAACATACAGCAAGGAGCTGTATGTTCTAACAATTCCCCAATGTCATATTTATGAGCATTTATGAGCAAAAGGTGTAGAAAACTGAATAGTTCTCAGTTTTGATCTTGAAGAACAAAATTTTACAGGTTTGGATTTGGTTTTCCTGATCTATATTGTGCATTTCTGCAGCATTTCTGAATCAGCATTTATTTGATATTGTTTAAGAGTACAGGTTCCCTGTACTTCCATTCCTCCAAGAAGCAGAAGTTCAGATCCAAATTTTAAACACCAGTTACTTTGAAAAGAAGCCTAGATATATCATTGACAGCTACATTCTGCAAATTCTGATTGATTGTCTGTGTCGTGGTTTAACCCCAGCTGGTGACTCAGAATCACGCAGCCACTTGTTCACTCAATCCCATTTTTCCCCCCTGCTCTTTGCAGGACTGGGAGGAGAATCGAAAGAATGTAAATCACATGAGCTGAGATAAGAACAGTCCAATAACTAAGGCATAATACAAAACTACTACAACCATAACCGATAATAATAGTAAGTGAAATAACAAGGGAAGAGAATATAAAACTTAAAAGTGAAGCAGAAAAACCAGTACGCACAAGTGATGCACAATACAATTGCTCACCACCTGCTGACAAATACCCAGACCGACTGAAGCAGCGATCTGGGCTTTCCAGGTAGCTCCCCCAAGTTTATATACTGGGTATGACATGCTGTGGTATGGAATATCCCTTTGGCTAGTTTGGGTCCGGTATCCTGCCTCTGCTTCCTCCCGGCTTCTTGTGCCCCTCCTCATTGGTGGAGCATGAGAGACTGAAAAGTCCTTGACCAAAGTACTAATTAACAACAACTAAAAACATTGGTGTGTTATCAGCATTGTTCTCAGACTAAAGTCGAAAACACAGCACTGCACTAGCTATTAAGAAGGAGAAAAATAATTGTTACATCTGAACCTAGGACAGCATACTATGCCATCATAACTCTCCGCACTAAGGAGTCTGATTATATTAATAAGAAGCAGTTTCAATACAAATGCACAGTAATTTGGATAATCCATTCACACTTAAGAATGATGGAAAGGATGGAAAAACTCTTATCCACTCTATGGGTCACAGGGTTTTCTGTTTGCATGGATTTTCTCTTCTATCTTTTTCTCATTTGTCTCCAACAGTAAAGCTGGTCTAAAGTGTCATAAAAATGGCAAAAATCAATTTTTCATTTTTGGAGGTATTCTAATTTAAAATTCTGATTGCCATGAACTTATAATCAACAGAATAAGATAACTTTGAAATGAAGGAAATGTTGATACAGAAAAGTAAGATAATCTTTTGAATATTTCAGACCAGGCAATGGAAAGTAAGTGAACCGCATATTTCCTAAACTACAAGCAGACGAATTCCATTCGTTTCCCCAATGGTAAAGAAAAAATATCTTCTGTATTCCTTTACAACATTATTTCCATAATACACTCTGATGTGCTATGAGGACATTCTAAATTGAAGGATATCCTCTGCATGGATATTGTGTAGATAGTCGTTGTGTTGTGTAGAGGGTTTACCTTATTTTTATTAGAAAGAAACCAACACACACTTTTAAAATGGCATCCTTCTCTAATATAACATGACAAATAACGTAGTAATGAGGGTGGTGAGAAGTCTGACAAAACAGCCAGTATGCTCATGTTTCATTCATGCAACTACTTGGAAATTTTAGTTTCCCCTCTCCATTTTAATAAAAACAAGTAAAAGAATTATATGTGAATTGTTTGGAGGTTAAAGGAAACTTTCATATGATCATACATAGTTTATTTATACAAGTAAAAAGGGGGAGAATACAAAAGATGACTGCCTTATGAAACGATGCAAATAATAACTGAATGATGACAAAAACTACCTTTGTTGGGATTTATTCTTTCTTTCTTTGAAGCCAAGAAAAAAGAATCACTTGAACATACATTGCACTTCCAATACAGAAATTGGTTCATTAGAAAGGTAAATCATGTATTTAAGTCTCAGGCATATGACTAGTATGATTATTGATGTTAGACCTGAAACATTTAACCACTTATTCAGTAAAGCCGGTTTGATAAGTTTAAAAAAAAATAAATAAATTAAAAGAGTAGTAGTTGTTGATTAAAAAAAAAAAATCCAGCAAAACCAATAGATATTCATAACACACTAAAATTTAATCAAATTGCCTTTTTTTTTTTTTTTTAAACTGTTCTACCTGGGAAAAGTTCAGTAAAATAAGCTTTTTATCTTAACAGTTCCCAGAAAAGCTTTAAAAAGTTAAAATAACTTTAAAAGTGGCCTGCTTAAAATAAGACTATTTCCAATTCATACTGTGTAGCATTTTGTGGTGCTGAGGTATAGTTATTCTCAATGTACTAAGTGAATTTCAATAAAAACTCCTAGAATAAAACGCTTTGTTCAGAAACTTTATGTAACATTTGTTTCCTTTAAAAGAACTAATTTAAGTATCCCATTTAACATACTGAACATTTCTAGATTCTACTGAGATTTCTTTAAAATTTAGTAGTTTTTACAGAATTTTCCAGAATTATTGCTTAACAGGTCTCAGCACTTAATGCTAGCAGTGATAAAGATGTTGGGCATTCAGATCTCACTTCAAATAAACACTACAGCCATCCTTAATCAACATACCATATTCACCACCAGCAATAAGCAAGATATTAAAAAGAAATGTCCTCAGAAAAACCATGTGACAGCCATTAGGCTGAAAAAGAACAATAGCAGAATTGATTTTTGATTCTTTGGAAGATCTGGCTATAAACTTTAAAAATTCTGAAAGCACTGGAATTTTTTTTTTTGAAAATACAGGGTTTGGGGTTTTTTAAGTTTACTTTTGTTAATGACTTTATTAATACATATTTAAATAAATTTTTAAGACATTATAATGAACCCCTACCTGTACTTATAAGAGAGGTTTGGTCATTCTAATTCTACTGGAGATGAGGCAGAGGCTAGCAGGCTCATTGTGTCACATGGAAAAGACAGCCAAACATGTGGCTTGAAAGGGAGTCCTTATATGCTCTAGGTCCATTGGTCTCAATGTAGCTATTAATGAAGCAAACAGCACCAGTTCCCCAGCATTTGGACTCAATTCTCTATCCTGATTATTTGCTGGAACAGTTGCTGATGTACTTCCATCCTAAACTGACTAGCATTTGCCTAAAAGACTCCTGGACATATTTCAAGAACAAGCACAAGTCAGTAACCATTTCTGATTTGCAATTTGTAGTGGGTATATTATTTGGGAGGGGAAGAGAATTTAACAGCAGAGTATTGTGTGCTCATTCATATTGGTTAACGTCAGTACCAGAGAATAGGTTAAGACTTGTTTAATTTACTAATATATAGAATGACAGAAAAAAAACATAGATTGTCCATTAATTATGAAAAAGCTATTGATATTAACAATGCTATTACTACCTTTTGATTTGCAGTTTAATTATTTCTACTATGGTTCTCTGTTAGAGCAACAAAAAAAACTTAATTTCTCCACATGCTGTATGTGTGGCCCATCTATCTTTTTACTTGCAATGTTTTCTGTATGTGGCTGCTTTTACTAGTGCTGCTGTTTCTGTTTTTAAATTTCATCTCAAGTTGGACAACTGTTAATTTTTTATCAGTAATTAAGGTATCACTGTAATTAAGATTAACTAAAATTCATTTAATCATTTCAAAGGTGTCAAGACCTGGAAAGCCATATTATTTTTATTTATTATATATCTGTCACTGGGGAAAAAGAGTACTGCCAAGCTCAGCTTATGAAGTTGAGGAATCAAGGGGGAGTCTGGGTGAGGAAAAGCGTTTCACTCATGATGATGGCTTGACTTCGCGAACGAAGATTTTGGGAAGGGCTTTACCCACGCTTA
>JANHGB010071671.1:0-14951 GCA_026283785.1 Coracopsis vasa
GGTGGTTTTCCCGTGCCGTGTTTTGTCTTTTGGGAGTTTACTGGCTCTAATCAGCAAACACCCACCGAGTCGTCCACAGCCGAGGGCAGGTGGGTTGTGAAGGCAGCTCTGCTTGTATAGAGAAAATACTCAGGCCTCGATCACAGCTTCATGTTCCTGCGATCGTGCCAGCACCATCTCAGTAGACTTGTTGATACCACCACCCCGCCTATGTGCCGTGCTTCGTCCCGTTCTCCCCCCACCCCGGGCATCCGCTCCCCACACTCACCGCGTGCTGAAGCGGGAGAGTGGCTCCTCCTTCGGCTCCTTCCACGCCGGCCCCGGCAGAGGGTGCCAGTCCTGCCTCACGCAGTCTTCGCCCCGGGGACTCCGGGCATGAGGCGAAGTCCAGTCAGACCTTCTGCAGGCTCTGCTTCCACCCCATGAAGCAGCCAGCCTGCACCCGTCCTTATACCTCCTGTTTTCATTTACCCTGCGTGACTGCTGAGCCCACCTTAGCGTGCCAAAGCTGAGTTTAAGGCTGAAATTTGGTCGTGAAGCTGTGCTTCCCTTCAGTGGAGTGTCCAAGTGTTAATGGGTGCTTTCCCAGGTTCATATTGCCTGGCAGAAAAAAGCTCATAAAGGCTTTGTACAAGACCTTCCCACTGGGAGATCTCCACTCTTGATCACTGCAACTGTTTCTTAGGGAAGTGGGGTTCTGACAGCATAGTTACCAATATGATGTTTGAAAATTAACCTAGAAAGGTGTCTCAACAAAATTATGAGCAATGTTGCTCCAACCCAGGAAAGGATGCCTTACTCAGCAGACTCGCACCGTGCACCGGGCACAGCCATAGCCAGCCCCTGACCTCAGAAGAGTTCAGACACTCTTCCCTCTGCATCCTAAGTAATGTGTGGTGGTGAGGTCTTGGTGTGGTGCTTACTGCAGTGGAAAAATACAGATACTTGGCAGATAATGCAACATGGGCATTCCTTTATCAACCCAAAGGGGTTTTCCCTTTCTCAGACACAATCCTTTCAGAAGTGCCTTTTAGATACAGCCAAAGAAGTAAGTACCAGCAAAGCTTAAACCAGTGACAGAGGTGAAACATTTATGTTAAATTCTTTGCTGCTTTTCGATGCCTGCAAATAATTAACCAAGTAATTATATTGGGTTGAAGTGCAGCTAGGTATAGCTGAAGGGCATTTATAAGAGACAATTCAAATACATTATATTCAAAATGACACATATTCTAGCCATGCTTAGATTTCCTTTGGTACTTTTCACCATACACTAGAAACGATTTGTGTTGTCAGCTGTACCTTCAGTTCCATTAGTAGACTATGTTACAAATGAGGCCTGCATGTGGTCTTTGGATACTATTCCATTAGATGTAGTACTGTAAGCCAACTAATTCCTTATCAATACTGGCCGTTCGAAATTACAGTAGTAATCAATGAGGTCTGTGACTCATTGCAAGTTGTAAAGTTTGTCTCATCCTTCAACTTAAAAATCTCTCTCTCATTATGTATGATAGTAATTCATGATGGGGTATTTAGCCAGTGTTTTTATAAGCTTGCATAAAACATTTTATTTTTACAATTAAAAAAAGGTCAACATTAGGTTGACAATCTAAATACACTTGTTACAAATCTAGCCTTCCTTTTTTTCCTCCTTGAAGGCAAACACAGAGTCTCCATTAGTACTACTGGCAAGTATCTTCATGAAGAAGGGAGCAAAATTTAAGTGCACTTCATAAGTTCTTTACAGAAATGGTAAAATATACTAAATGTGGTTTTAAGCTGTGCTGAAATACACTGCTTCTACTGGTTTTAAGTGATAATTAGGCATAAACGGAAAACATGCATACATGCTGACCGCAAATTTCTGAATTCCTAAAACAAATTCTGTTTTTCATTAGTGTTAGGCAACAGTGTTAACTTAGCAGATATTGCAGTGGAGCAAATTAACGTGGGATATGACCTAAAGATCCTCTTTCCATTCACATGAACTTTCTTTAATCCTTTTGCTGAATATGAGCTGTTAAGTAGAGATATATTATTATTGAATATGGTTTAAATAACTATCCAGCACTTTCCACGTAATTAATATTGCATATGTTATGCCTGAAAGTATGCAGTCCATACTTCCAACTCAGTTTGCCAAGTATACATTTCGAGCTGGATAAAACACAACAGGCTGTAAAGTCCATCCAGTACCTTAAAGCAATAATATATTCACAATTATTGCTCTTCAATTTATCAAGCAGGCAGAATAGATGCTTTGCCAACACTGGTGACTGTAGCATACCAAGCTATCAGAAGCAATATGTTGTATAATCACCAATAACACTTGTCTAGTTTCAGTTGAACAGTTCTCCATTTTCATGGTCTACCATATACTCATTACTGTGATGTTTTCAAATTGCCTGTCAGTGATACAACACAAAGCCACATTTGCATCCATAAACATGTAATGGTGGATGTAAACCACCTTCAGGAGTTCTTCAAAGCTGAAGTTTTCTGTCCCAGTGAATCCCTTTTAACTGGCTTCCTGTTGGGCAAGAGATATTAATCCAGATAAAGAGTAATAGACAATTAATTAAATATAAATTCTCTGAAGTGATGAACATACAGAAAGGAGTATGTGGTACCTTCTCTAATCATCTTAATAGCTATCATGCATTTCTGGATGCATAATTTACTCATGTGTATTTTAATTATGTGAGACAAAAATAAGTTATATTACCCTCAAATATTAAAAGCAATTAAAAATAAATCAGGAGTTATTTTAGCTGACAACTTTTAAAACAATCTTGAATATGTGCTGCTTGAATATGTGCTGCAGAAATATGTGACTTCTAATAAACACACACCTCTATAAATGAGACAAAAGGAACTACCTGGCACAAAATATCTTGTTATAGTTAATAAACAAAAAATACCAAAGGTACATGCCTGGATGAGACTAAGTGAATGTCAAAGATCAGTTTCATTGTAGTGGAGACTACAAGCTAATCCAAGAAATTGCTATTAAAGAAGTTTAAATATTAGCCAACATTTCCAACAAATTTGTTAATGCACAAGTCCAAAAGCTGAATTATTCAATAAAGTGAACTAATTGGAAAGGTTTAACTGATGAATTACACAGATATTACATTTATGTAAGAAAGTTCATGAAGAGTCTTCACGATCTTAAGTAATTAATTGGAATGAACATGGTAGTTTGGGTTGTTTGTCTGATGCCAATTAGGCTTTCAGACCAAATCATCTAAACAGTTTTAGAAAGAAGATGTCACACCTCCTCATAGATACAAATAATCATGCTCATCCCTGATGCAACTTCCCTGCAGTAAGCACAATCACACCAGTGATTAATTTGGCACTACATCGGTAGAGTCTTTCCAGAGAACAACACCTGACGATACGTTTGTTTGTTTGT
This sequence comes from Coracopsis vasa, assembly GCA_026283785.1. Lineage (NCBI taxonomy): Eukaryota > Metazoa > Chordata > Aves > Psittaciformes > Psittacidae > Coracopsis > Coracopsis vasa. The sequence continues at coordinate 3,422 of JANHGB010071671.1, forward strand.
TTGTTCTCCTGGCAAATTTGCAGACAGTGAAAGTACAAGGGAATGACATCTCCCACAAGCTTCAGATTTCGAAAGTGAGGAAAAAGGATGAAGGCTTGTATGAGTGCAGGGTGACCGATGCCAACTATGGAGACCTTCAGGAATACAAGGCCCAGGCATTTCTCAAAGTCAACGCTAACAGCCACTCTCGGCGAATGCAAGCCTTTGAGGCATCTCCAATGTGGTTGCAAGACATGAAACCTCGCAAAAACATCTCAGCAGCTGTTCCAAGTAGCATCCATAACTCTGCCAATCAGCGTGTGCGTGCCACCTCCAGCCCTGAAGCAGCAGCCAATATTCCCAAACAAAGTCCACAATCAGGTATGGTAAAGCATTTTGAGCTTTCATTTGATTGCTTACCAGCATGTAGAAGGAGGCTAACTCAACAAGGTAACCAGGAATTGTGACTAGGAAGAGTGTGGTGGTTACTTATTCCTCCTTCTTTCTGGCTCTATTCTTCCTGCTGTCTCCTTACTTCCTAAAACCTGAAGAATAAGGTTCTGGGCAGAAGAAGCAAAAAGCCTTAAATTCCTATACGTGGATTTTATCTCTACTGGCTTTTTCCACCTAAATTTAGCTTTTTAACCAAAGCTTAGCTTTCCCTGTAGTGTGTGTAAAAACAGAGGGGCATGTCAATGAATGACTCATCTCATTTTAAGATGGCTATGCATGATAAATTAAATAAAACTCCCATTCAGAATTGTTTCTTCGTAAGTTAATTTACACCAGTCACCTAGTGTTTATATCTCTTAACATTTGGCAAAATTAATCTACTTCTGGTAACAATCCTATTTTCATAAGGAACTTGACTTCTAAATCTAAGCAGACCTTAGATATATCAGATTGTTTCTCCTTTGTATAGGCTTTAGAAGGATCATGGGTTTGTCAGAGAAAGTGCGCTTCTCATCTTAGCTGCTTGACCGTTAGCTTTGAATCACATATCAAAATGTCAGTGCCTCAATTATCTGTCACGTACAGACTAGCATACTACTCATTTTGTTTGAGGGATTTTATACAACACTGTATAAATAACCTGCAGGCAATATAAGTCTGCATTTTCTACATTGGTACAGTAAAATTCACAGTTATGTTAAGGTCTGTGAATATACAGGAAGTGCGGATGTTGTCCACTGTATGACTGCAATAGAGAGATGGACAGGATAAAAAACTAAGACATGTTGTAAATACTCAAAAATCCTCTGGAAAACAAACTGTGCAGGTTTAAGGGTTTCTGGATTACTTCTGCTTACACTGAAGGCCCATTATAAGGCAGATCAGAACCAAGCTGAATATATATAATGGAAACTAACCTCGTTTGTTCTGATGCATCATTTTTCTGCTCTCAAATGCCATCTCGTCAAAACCAAAACTGGGAATACAACAAATTTCACAGCACACCTATTGTAAAATCACTTTAATCTTGCAGGCATACTATGAGAAAAACATTTTTATAAGGAAAATACATTTCATTACAGATTGGAGCACTATGATTATTCATATAAAAATTCTTTTTGCTACTAGAAAAGATGATGCACATACCACCACTATTTTACCTCTGCATACAGTTTTCAAATTTATTTATAAGTTGCATTCAGTTCTGTTTCCCTGAAATGAAGCCACTTTCATTTTTTAGCTCTTTCAAAAATGTTTAAGCTGTTAGAAGAAAAGTATTTCAATTGATTTAAAATCATCATTCTACTATGACTTTCCTTTCAGGGAAATGTATATATTGCTTATTTTCCATTGGACTCATACATTTCAAAGTAGCAGACTTGTCCGTAAAGTGAAAACTCTGGTTTCTCTTCAGTTTTATGTGAAATTAATTAAAATAGTCACAAGTTTATGAAATATGTAGCTATAGACTATACTGCATTGCAGCCAAAGTGTGCACACAACAGCTAATCCACTAAATCACGTTGGATATATAACTGAATCCATAATATTGTTTATGTCTTTATTCCAAGCGATATCTTGACTGATTGCTGGACATTTGTTACTTGAGAGGTAGTAGGTTATTACATGGAAAGGTCCCTGTGAAAAAAAACCCCAAACAACATAGAGAAACTTAATCTCTATTTATTTTTCTTGAGCAAAGATTACTGCAGATGAAGTACAGAGAAGCCAAATCATAAATAATTTTTAAATTAAACAGATTAAAATATACTTTATTAATTAATTTGTTTTACTATGAAGCACAGATTAATGCTGTATTCAACAGAGGTGAAGCTCATCTACTGAGGAAAAAAAGTGTGTACCAAGAATCTATAATAGGCTTAATTTCAATTTAATGGTCACTTGCTACACAGTAATTATTGGTGGTATTTTGATGAACATCAGTTTAACTCTTAAGAACCAAGATTCACTTTCCTTTACTTGAGAAAATCTGGTCTTAATTTTCCAGCTATGGTGAGATCTGGATTTTCACTCCATCTTATACTCACTCTACACCAACAGAAATACATACAGGAGCACAAGGCAATGAGGATTTTTAGCTCTATGTAACTTTGAGGAGCAACTTCAGCTAAGAAAGGAAAGACATCAGTTGTGAGACCTCAGAAAAGCAGACAGGAAGTGTCATAGCCTGTAATGGTCTTTCATTTTATGATATCACGAATCAACAGTTTCCTTATACTGTCAAATGAGAAACTCTTCCCTTCTTCAAAATCATGCTAAGTATATACATGTACACAAGACTGCTGTGTGATTACATTACATGTAAGCAATGTATCCATCCAGCCCAGAACACAGAAACATGGTTGAACACAAATTTATTACTGTTAACCACGTTTCTATTTGAAAGACAGACGGGGTGATTGTGATGTGCTTGTTTATATTGAATAATACATTGATTTCAGCAATACTGTTTGAAGAGAGAAGTACTATTAACCATAGGTAATTGTATCAAATATTCTCCAATATTAGAGAGTTAGTGTATAGTTATTGGAAAGCAATAACTTTTACTTCCATGCTCACAGACTACTGCAAAATACATTTACAGCAGAGGGAAACATGTCACTGCAAAATTATCTGGATATCTGTATTCGACTGTTTTTTAAGAACTCGGCTACTAATGTAAGACTGACTCTGATTATATGAATATTTTGTCCCCAAAATTTATTGTTGTAGGTTGCACTCTGCTTAAATCCTTCAATCCTCAAGCACACCACATAATTTCACTTCTTTCTTAACAATAGATATTGAATAGGTTGTTTAAAAAAGCAGTTTACAGCCACTGCCATTAAAAAATATCAGCATTTCCCAACTGAACAGATATTTCTGCCATTTTGTTTTACATAAAAGTAAGAATATCTGCGATAACTATGAGAGAGCTACATAGCCAGGGCTGACAAAGTGATGTGAGGTCCATACAGCATTTTGTGCTGCTCTGAAAAATGCTATGAGAGTGTAAGAGATATTTGTTATTGTTAGCGTAATGGAGATCCAATATGAGAAGAAAGAACTAAAGAGAGCATCACCCACAGACAATCTTCAGATAATATACTGAGAAGCACTGAATGTATACCTCAAAGTCAAAAAAGTCAGGAAAGAAAAAGTCAAAGCTAACACAGCTTGACCCTTTCATTTCATATTCATGGGCTGCAGCAAATGAAGTAAGCCATCACATCTTAAGAGGAATCTGAGTAATTTGACAGGCTAATCTACATATATCCAGAAAATGTCCTATGTAGGTGGAGTGACAGACATTTTTTCCTGCACAATTCATAGCAACATATCTTAGTCCAAAGGGGAAAGTACAGAATTCTCACAGAGCCTTTTAACTCTTAAGCAATGTTGCAATTAACTGAGGTCCAAGAATTCCAGTAAAAGGAAGCTACATAATCTACAGGCTGTACCAAATCTCACTGTTTCATGGATATAAATCTAGACAAACTTTGCTACCTGCATTCAAGTCACTCAACCTTTATAGCAACACAAAAGGCTGCAGAATTTTGTGTGCTGAGAATGTGTATATCCCCCAAACTCATCCTGTTCTGCCAATGCTCTGTTAAAGCACTCAAAGCCATTAGTTGATTTTCAGACTCAAGATCAGGCTCAGAGAACTCAAGAGGAATTAGTTCCAAATGAAGAAGTGACATTAGGTTCATTTTCTGACTGCCTACACACAGACTCCACATTTCCAGCAACTTTTTGTTCTTTCCTGATGTAACAAATTCAACTATTAGCACAACTATGTGCCAAAACTGTTCTTGTGATGATAGCAAAGTTGCAGTGAGTGACTTGAAATGGAGCATAAAGGAGAAGGTGTCCCTTACCTAAGACAGAACAACCAGGATTCTTGGCATCATAAATCATGCTGAGAAGCTGAATATCAGGTGTGAAAACAAAAGAAGAGGATGAAAACATATTTCTTCAGTCTGGTGATCCTGATACACCAATGACATTCGTTCCAGCCTCTATTATTAATTATCTACAGAGTTCAGGAATATTTTATCAACCTACTGTAAGCACAAATTTTATGTCCAGTTTGGAATCATATGGAATATAAAACAACTTCTGTGATTTGTTTGATTTTGGTTTGGGGTTTTTGTTTGGTCTTTTTTTTAATTGCTCTTTTATGTTACTTTTCCTTTTAAAGTGAAGGGACAAAAAGTTTGCTCTAGCCTGCACTATGTCAACAGCCAACATTACTTCTTTCTTCACTAAGAGAAAGACTTTATCTTTGGTGGCTGCTGTTTCTGAAACCATGAGGCTGGGAGCCACCAACCATTACTGTGATTGTTGAACAACAAACAATCAAGTCTCTGTTTCCTTAGGACTACATTAAAGCAAAAGACAAATGATGGTTTTGTTCTTTTTCTTCTGAACCTTATTCAGCCATCCTCAGAAAATGTGTCAAAAGGTGATGCAAGGTCTGTCCCATGTTGCACCCGTATACACTACAATCTCTGTTTTTACTTGAAATTTACACTTTGGTTCTCTCTTCCTGCTACAAAGCCACTTCACTTTTTTAGCTTCTCTGAAATAATGGAATAAATTCTTCCCATGGTCACTGGTGTAGCCCTATCAACCAGGTAGTTGTTGACCTTGAAACAGTAAGCATCTTCTGAAAAGTGATAAACTGCTCCAAGTAACTTTGTTGACAAAGGCAGGTCTTAACAGCAGCTAAACACATTTTTTTAGGCCAGGATTTCCAACACAGAATGAACTCACTACTGCACTATGTTTCTTTCAAAAAGCCCACATCTTAGTTTCTTATATGTGTGTACTTACTGATAGAACCAAACACATACAAGTATTTAACGTCCTGCTCCTAATGTTTAGTAAAACTGAACTGTTTTCAGTGGGTCTGCAGTTCTAACTCCCATCACAAGCAAAATGGTATCTACTTTTTGTAACCATCCTTCACTGCCATTGCTAACCACTGATACTACACCGCTGTCACCTTTCTATTATTTTCTTTTCCTCTTACAAAAACACAGCTTGAGGAACTAAGAAGAGAAAGCACTCTCCAACCAATATGTCTTCATTTATGTTGTTCTACAAGTTTTAACATCTCAGTCCCACATGCCCATGCTAGACTGGGTACTGGGTATGCTTAGTTTGAAACATCTCTGAAATCAGAGGTATTATTTTCATCCTTAGTTATGCCTAAGGTGAAGCATGAATACTGAATCATAGGAGAAAATCACGGTCTTCTCAGATTTGTTGAAATAATCATGAATTCTGTCCTTAAACATACATCTCCCCTGTAAATTGTATTCCTGTAAAAGTAATGGTGTTTGGAAAGAAATGTTAAATAACCTTAGCTAATCACAAGTAGGGGTAAGAGGGAATTTGAGAAAGCAAGTAATGGCAAATTAGAAACAGCCTACTACAGGAAAGGGGACTCCATGACAGATTTCAATATTCAGAATTCAAACATAGCCTGGACTACTCTTGAGCAGTTGCTTTTTCAGATACAGTACAGGTTATATGCATGAAAACATGGAAAACTGTCTTTGGATACTGCAGTACATTTTTGCCTCCTATGAAACCAATCCAGAAACACTAAGGACAGACACATCAGGAAATAAATGCACAAAGTTTAAGAAACTCATTTTACCTTTTCTCCATCTACACTGTTGTTTATCTACACACAAGTATATTGAGATCTTTGTTATTCTTTTAGTAACCTTATCAGTATATTTTGCTGTCCGTCTGCTTCTGCTGCATATACACTTAATTATGTCTTTTCCTTTGTTTTAGCTGTTTAAAAACAGCTAAAATATGAACCTTTCAGACTCACCTTACCTTTAGAACAAAAGCGGTATATAAAGATCTGGTAGGGGACCTCACAGGAGTTTCCTGAGTAGCTGATTCATAGTCATTCTGTTCTACATGCCCGATATAACTTTCTTAGGTAATTAACCACTGGAAAAACTGCAGATGTGCCACACAGTAAGAAAGAGAAGAAAAGAAAGGAAAGAAAGAAAAATGGGAGAGGAAAAAAGCTGTTTATGAGTTGTTTGTCAGCTCACTCAAATTGTTTTTCACTGCTACACCATCAGGTAGTTTGCCCTGGGTAATTGGAGATTGTAGCATACGTGACAGGGCCTGCTTTTGAAATAACTGATGAGATTTCCTTGTTTCAAAACACAACCCATTTGTTAATTGACACATATAGAGCAAACCAGGGGACATTTTCACCTGTTTCTCAGATGTGAAGCAGGAAGTTTCCTGTCTGTGGTGCCTTACTTCATTATGAAAATCTTCTGCATCACTCAATGAGTAGAATTATCTGCTGGTTGGAATGGATACAACTATGCTGAAGCTGAAAGAATGGCATTCATTTACAATAGCAAAAAAATTTGGCTCAAGCATGAGGATGAAGATTAATTCTCCTCTGCTCAGAAAGTGAAAGTGAATTAAAAGAAGAATATAAGCTTTACCCAGCTTGTACTCCCTGAAGAAGTTTAAGACAGTGAAACTGTCTGGGAGCAGAATGAAGGCAAGGAAAATACCTGAAAACTTCTATTTTCAGCTCATTCAGATTCAGGGGCATTCTTGGTTGTGGATTTTGTTGCTTCAGGGTTTTTGTGTGCTTTTCCTTAACTTTGATCAACTTCTTTCTAGTCTTTATCTTTGAAATCTTAGGCTGGACTAGCTAGAAGGCTCAACACTCTTAGTATTTTCTTATTCTCTGGACAGGGATTTTCCATTTGATTAAATAATTCATGAGCTTCAAAGATCTTCCAGACACATTACCTTCTTTACAGCCACAGTAATAATCAATTAATCCTGCTTTGCTGATGATAAAGCCAGATGTCATTTTGTAGAGCAGCAGATGATCTTCCTAATTGCCTTGCGAAGAAAAGAGTGCCCCAACCCCTTCATTTTACCTGATTGTAAGGAAGTTGCATCATACTTTTTGGCAGTGCAACTTGCTATCCTGCCTGTGTGGGGGTGATCCAGTCTGATCCAACTCAGTGAAATTCATCCCCCCACCTACTAACAAATGCTGCTGTCTTGGAACAAAGCTGCCTAATGTGCTGAGGACAATAAAAATGTGAAAGTTAGCTGCCACAGCCAGTATTCCTAGTGCATCATGCATATGATTTATGTGTTCATCAACAGCAACAAAAATACAGATAGCAAATCCGGATGCTACTTCTGCTGTCAGTCCTATTTCAACTGTTGTTATTCCCTCAGATACTGCTGTTGCTTGTGACACTGACAGAGGCTTTTGGCCACCAAACCACAGCAATAGGGCTATGATAACTATAATAGTGACTTCTACACGATTACAGAAGATGGTGTATCCATCTCCAGTTGATTCTGTGCAAGTGAAAAAAGAGTTAAAAGGGCAAGATTTTTGTCAGGGAGCAATAATAAATCTGTTATGAAGCCAAGAACTAGCAGTAGGTCTTACAGAGAGCTAGATATTCAGATAGCTCAAAGCTCTTTAGTAGAATAATACTGTTTGAGAATATGACTACATTGCATTGTGCTTGTCTGAAACTCTGCCAAAATAACAGGTCGATTACCTATTTTGTACTCTTGAATTATTCACATGCATACAATATGTACTGATCTGTGACCATCTTATACTTGAATAGTCTTTGAACAATGATTAATGACATTCCATGATGATTGATCACACATCTCAGAAGTATGATGAGAAAGGTAAAAACATCTGAAATCAAAGTAGAAGAACTGAATCATATAGAATGTGAAGGAGATAGAATTAATACAGTATTTAGCACAAATACTTAAAGCTTCCTTCTCACAGTCCACCATTTTAAAACTAGTACACTGTGGCTGTAGGGGTGATAACATTGGGGTTTTTTTGGGGTTTTTTTTGGTGTAGCAAGGATGAAGGCTCTGACTTGTGAAATCTGCGTTAGCTCTAATAGTTTAAAATGTTGCCCACCCAAAGTCCCTGTCTTGCCCCAATCAGAAGTTATTGCCCCAAACCTGGATGGCAGAAGGAAATAGGTTCCTGGTTGAGCATTAAATTAAGCCTCTATGACATAAGCCTCTATAAAATAAGCCTCTAGGACAGCTGATAAACTAAACCATTGGGTTGTTATATTGATGAAAAAATGGCATGGGGTTTGCTGGTATCACTCCTGCTATTGGGGGGTTAATTTTCATAAGAGGAGGTGGTAGAGAGATGGAGTCACTATCATTTTAAACTGCTCCAGCTCGAGCATTAAGAGCTCGTGATTCATAGCCCTTAGACAGAGGTATGTTCTGTTAGTCAGAGGCATTGTTCTAATCTCTATAACAACTGCATTATCCACTGAGCAAACAAAGGATCAGAAGAATGGTCCCTGACTCAAAACACTTGCCATCTAGGAATCAGACAGAAGAAAACATATTTATCCAGTGAAATGGGTACAGATAAATGGGAGCTTAGCTGAGTTCCATGAAAATACATTTTATATAAATGATAAAAATAGGAGATCAGGTTGACTGTATGTCAAACATAAGCCTAAGCAGTGTAAGCTGTGAAAAGAGAGAAGGGGATTGAACATCTCATGCTGAAATATTTACAAAGAATTATAATTTTCCTTCTTTTTATATTATAATACCCCTCTCTGTATATGTTTTTATTGGTATGACAGTGCTGTTGAAGATGATAAAGTAATATAAAATATCATCCCACTTAAGATTTTTTTTCTGATAGATGAAAGGATGAACAGGATGCCAAAAGCACAGGAGGAAATAGACAAGTTCAGTTCTATTCTTCTTCAAATAAAACACTTGTTTTCAACTTTATTGCGTCTTTCAGAAATGGCTCGGTTAAGTTTAATTACAATATGGCATATATCAAATATGAACACATTTATACATATTACAGGAATGCTGATCAATTCGCACTAGAGCCATACTTAGTTCCAACGGCAGAAGCAAGTTATTAACAAAAGAGTCAATTTAAGAATTTTTGTTAACAGCCTAAGTTTCTACCTTAATTCAGATGGGTACAACTTTATGCAAGTAAATAGATGGGGATGGATTATCACAGGACAGTCACAAAAAACTGCATTTGCTTTGGAGTCAGCCATTTCACACAGATAAATAGAAATGCATCGGTTTCAATATTCTCCTGCCACACATTAAAAAAAAATCTAAGACTTTTTTTCTGTGGTTTGTAGGAATAGGGTGAGAGAGAAATGTGCCCAATGCTGATAAGACCAGTCATAAAGCATACTGCTACTGGTTCTCAATACCAATTTACCAATTTAGGGCCTGCATTTGCTTGAGCTTGCCTCCATGCCCCTCAGCTCTTAGCTGTTGCAATGGACACTGGATATTGGACTGCTTCTCACACTATTTTTATTTAAATAACTAACACTGGTGTTTCATAGACTATTTGCAAACATCTCTCTTAGCAACCCTTTTCCCAAAAAGTACTCTCTCACTGAAATAGAATCAGCTGAAGTCAATGCTTTACTTATACACATAAAGAGATGATACTCAGTGTAAAAAAACTCAACCAACGAACCACACAGAAACAAACCCACAAATAAGCAAACAAAAAAAACCTTCAAAACTTTGCAGGCTCAAACATCAAATAAAGGGAGGAGGAGAATTAGGATATTTGCTACAAATGTCTGATGCCTGAACATTTGTAACTGGGAGACCCAGGTAGGCAGAATGTCATTCTCCTCAGAAAATAAAGTCTGTCAGGGAAGTTTGAGTATTAAGACAAAAAAGCTTCCACAGTATAATAAATGTATAGTTATGGAAGTAGTCATAGTTGTACAGCCACTAAACAATACAGAGACATCAAGAACTCACTATATCCTTGGCTGAACACATGAAATTTGAGGTAGCTGAGCACAAAATAGAAGTTTAAGCTACTAGAGGGAGGAATATGCTTCTGGGTATATCTAAAGCTGAACTCTGTGTGCCTTAGGTTCAAAAATCATTTTAACTCTGATATGCTCACACATATCACCTGCAGAGACAATTCAACTATACTTAATTTCACCAAATACGTACCTAACTTACTGCTACTTTACTACTCTAAACTTGTTTATGAGAACATCACATGAAAATGCTAGGTACACTAGAATTTCAGAAGCTGATTTTTTTTCAAGATAGTCTGTCCAGATAGCTAGACTCACTCTCAGTCCAAAACAGCCTAAATAAGTTTCCAAGAAGCATAAACATTTGAACAAAACTTAGAATCACTGCTTGGAAAATGAGTAACACTCATGAAGCCAAGGCAAAACTGTAACAAGATTTCCTAATCAAGCTAGTATATAAAATGTTACTTAGCCCTGAACCACTTACTAACACAATTTAAACAAAGCTACAGATGAAAGTAGAAGGAAATGCACTGATGACAGTGGAAATTGTGAATTACAGGAAAAATGATGTCATAGGAGAGTGCAAAAATTGGCGTAGAGGTGTAGTAAGCCAGCTACACTATCAAGTTCATCTTCCTGAAAAACTGTATTCAAATAATGCAGTGATTTTTTACTATATTAATCAGAAGAGTATGAAAATCTGTAAATGTTGATGCACTTCCCATTTACCATTCCTGCCTGTTCAAGGTTAAAGGATGACAGGGTCCAATCATTTTGATGATTTCATTTTCATCTTTGAGAATGACAGTAACTCCTTTATAATGCATGATGTCCCAGTTAAGAAGTCTAATTCTAGTCAAGTGATTAATGAATTAAGAGATGGACAAGAGCACTGTTTGAAGAATTAAAAAGAAACCCATGACTCTCAGATATGCTGCAGAGGAAGAACAAGATTTAAATGTTTCCCTAGGTATGTGTTGATGCAAGCAATGATATAGAAAGTGGCCTGAATGTAAAATCCCGTGTTTGTTCACATCAGTGTACCCGTAATTCTACTTTTGTCCATCTTGACATTGTTAAATTGCAGGAAATCAAAGTCTCACTCTTCTTTCTCCTTTCATACCCTATTATCCCTGTATAGATTTACTATGTCTTGGCCCGGGAGAAGTTGCATTCCAACGGACTTTTAGTGGGGAAACAAAAGAGCCACAGTAATGGTGTTTGCCCCGATG
>JANHGB010071671.1:16949-34697 GCA_026283785.1 Coracopsis vasa
GTTGCCCAGAGAAGCTGTGGCTGCCTCATCCCTGGCAGTGTTCAAGGCCAGGCTGGATGGGGCTTTGAGCAACCTGGCCTAGTGGAAGGTGTCCCTGCACTTGTCAGGGGGGTTGGAACAAGATGATATTTAAGTTCTCTTCCAATCCAAACCATTCTATGATTCTATGATCATCTTAAACACTGAGATCACAATTATTTATCACTATTGTTTTATTTATGTTTCCCTAGCATTTAAGTAAATCATGTATTTGAATAAATCACAGTTTCAAAGAGCTTAATATCATTAACTACCCTTTCATGCTGCTGCACAAAACTTATCTTGTGATCACGTGTTTAACAACATGGAATTTGTTTACAGGAGAAGGTTGAGTATTTCATGAACATTTGCTCTTTTGGATATATGTCAGTGTCAGGAAACAAAAGACAACACATGGGCATTTATATCTCACAGGAAGCATTTAACTGGATGCCAGTGCTGACAGGTCAAAATATGAAAATCCCTGACCCATATATAAAAATAATATATGTATATATATTACCGTTGTTCGTCGAGGTTACTGTCTTTGAGGGTAACATAGTTTAATCCAGTGTTACTGACCTGCAGTAAAAATTTCTTTTAGCTCTCATTATGTAAATTAAAAGATAATGTTAGAAATGGTGGGGAAATGAGTAATTGATTTAGCCAATTCACAGCCAGATCAACAGATTTTTACTTATATTACTGTGCTCACTGTTACAGTGATACTGTTTAAGTTCTGGTCAGAAATGTACACCAAAACCACATATGCGTGAAATGTCTGAATGTGGATACTTTGTGTTTTTGAGACATTTGGATTCTGATCTGTACTTTGCTTCACACTTGAGTCTAAAAATAGTGAAACTAAACACCCTATAACTTTTAGATTCACAGTCAAAATGGAAAATTCTGCCTATTTCTGGTCGTTTATCCTTTATCAAGATGAAAACCAAAATAATAGAGTATGAGTAGATATGACAGAATAGAAAAAGGGGAAAAAACCCTAAAAAGGCTGGGTTTTGCTTTGCTGTGTTATTATTCATTTGCAGCTTTCACCCATACAAAATCTGAAGAAATACTTAGGTTCATGGAAGAAAAAATACAATTCTTTTACATATCTCTAGAAAAAAAAGAAAACTAAATATATTTAAACTTCAACTGTATTTCATAATGAAGCACTGAAAAGATAAGGGTGCACTTCATTGTATATGTCACTGTAGAACATGCAATTATAACATGTGCCCTGAATGGGAGAAAAGTCATGATTTATACAGAATCTGAACATTATAAATAAAAAGGCTTCATATTTATGCAATATATGACCCCTAATTTGGAAATCTACAGATTGACATACTGAAAAAAAAAAAAAAAGGCAAACCAAAATAAATATCAAAGAATGCTTTGCCTGCAAATATTACGGTGCTGCTTTTCCCACTGCAAAATAGTTTGTCAAACCTATTTTGTATCATATTGTTTCTCTTCCACACATTACAGCTTTCAAATTCTCAAATTATAATGCCATTAACAGTTAAAAAAGCTCTTATAAAAATATCCGTGGGACTCTACTGAGTGTTTATCCTTATTTGCATTGTACATATTTTGTGCAGAGGAAATGGGTCTCCAAAGACCTCTTTGGAATTGTCTTGAGAAGTGTATTTCTCTAGTTCAATAAAATAAAAAAGTATTTAAATGGAATAAAGCAAATGAAAATAATTCAATACATCATTGAATTCTCTAACACTAACAAGGATTCTAACTAAGTTCTGCGAACTTAGGGAAAGAAAAGCCTGTTTAAAAATGTGACAAGTGACAAATGTCACGTCTTGTGTAAAACAGAGAACAAAACTATGCTGCAGTAAAACCGAACACAGAAATTGAACTCAACCCTTGGGGCAAGATTGTAAACACTATCTGTATGAGAACAACCCACAGCAAGAAGTTACAACAAATTTTCTTATGACCTAATGCAGAACAAGTGTTTTGAGAAGCCCAGCGAACTATTGCAACGTAGGACAGGTAGGGTAGCATTGTCAGATGGGCAAGAGAAAAGCAGGCTTCCCACTCCTGCGTACGCTCAGTAGGAACTAAGTTCACAGATCCCTTGGACTTACTTGAAAATCTTAGCAATGTCTTTGAGACATGTTTCCATTTAAATGTTAATATTCGCTTAGAAATTCAGTTCACACATGGATAATTGAAATATCACTGTTGCTCAGAAGCTCTTGTGTATGTGACAGAAGACTAAGAGTCTTTTATGGCAACTACTATGTATGCAATGTCTCAAACCATGTATTTGCAAAATGAAGCAATGTTCAGAGATCTGGGATTTGGTTTAATCCCCATTTTTGAAAGGAAAAATTACTAAAGACAGGAACAGAAATACTTCTTGCTACACTTACAAACACTGTTAGCAGATACAGAGAAATGTGCAAAACATCTGAAAACTTAAAAAAAATGAGCATTTGCATTGAGTTCTTTTTGTTTTCATTGTGTATATTCTTGATGATAAGATAAATGTGCTTATTGGGGTTGCAATGGAATCCTTCATTCAGTTTAATACAAAATTCTTTACAAAACCAGCTTATAGATGTTTAATAGATTTTTTAAAACATAATTAGTTGTTAAAAGTCCAGCATTATTATGAACGGCTTATAACACCATTATTATTTTGTTATAGAATTGATGCCTGTACCCATCAATAACATTCATTCTTTTCAAGTATACAACACAGCTATAAAATCTATTCATTATACATTAACCTGTTATAATTTGATTTTTTATTCGTACTGTAACTAAATTAAGTTTATGGTTTTCATCTCAAGTAGTATGTATAAATTCTGAATGTAATTCTTTATGATATAGGGAGTTATCAAGTGCTGAGACTTGGTATGTAAGACATCTAAATAGCTATATCCTTGGTATGCAGACATTTGAGTTTAATCTAGTTCTGAATGTTTTTATTTCGACAACATACTTAAAATATAAAGTCATGGGTTTAGAAATAATGATATGTACCACTGTTTTCATAGCTTTTTAAAAAGAAAAAAATATCTATGAAAACCTAATTTCTCAACAATACTCCAAACTTTTTAGCAACCTGTTTCCCCCTTGTAAGTATCACAGCCATTTGCCAGTATCTCCTCTGTTTTATATGAAAACACTGTAGCCAGTAGATGACATTTTTGTTAGCAGCTGATATGATGCTGGAGATGATTTTGTAAAGAACACTCTGAGGTGGAAGGTATTTGGGTTTGTTCCTCTTGGTATATATGGTTTTTCTGGATAATGTTTTAAGACAGACAAGAAACAAAAGCAAAGCAAAACAAAACAAACAAAAAAAAAACCTCCCTGGGACTGAAATACTTTGTATGTGTTGTTATTTGCAGTGCATGCCAAGACATTCATGGGCACCAGAGCCAACCTGGCGAGCTAATTAAATATATAAATGTATGTGTTTAAAACAGCCTTATAAGGAGCATTGGAAATCTGCAAGATGAGCGAATATCTTATAACTTCTTCCGCAGGTGCGAGGATAGCTACAAGCCATGGACTTTCTGTCCTGCTTCTTGTTTGTGGCTTTGTGAAGGGTGCTTTGCTTTAATCTAAAAGTGCTGACTTTTTCCAATATCACTTTCTCTTCTTAAAGCAAAGAGCAAATCGCCTGTAAAATCCACGGAGCGGACAGCAAAGTTGACCCTAACCTCCAACTACCACTCTGCACCCAATGTACTCTAAATCTCTACACAAGGAGCACCTTCTTCAGGAAGTACAAACAAAATTACTAAATAAAAAAAAAAAAATAAATATTATAAAAAGAAGAGGATACCACATGTTTTCTTGATATATCTTATTTTCTTTGGCGTATCACTTATCTTTCATCTGAAGAGAACTGGTGTGATGTAATCAAGCATTTCGTAACTGCAAGACTTAGTTTCCTTTTGTTTTGGCAAGGAGAAGCCTCATCCTTGACTTCTCAGGGGTTGGCCTGCGAGTTATCAGTATTACAAAATTAAGTATGGATGACATTTGGTTTCCTACACTGAAAGAACCATTCCAGCCTGGAAGCAAATAGAGGCCAAGCAATGAAACAAAACATTGTGATTTAAACATCAACACCAATAAAACACACCATAAACTTTATCAAAAAGCCTTTTGGTTTTTGGTTTTGGGGTTTTTTTTCATGAGGAATAAGAAGGAGAAAAAAAAATCTACAAAGCAGCTAAGCAGACTAGAGGACGTTGTTTCTGGAAAAGAGATTAGGCTATTTTTCTTTAGATTCTTTTTTTTTTTCAATTATTATTTTTACCCTGTGAGGTTTTTTTCCTATCTTTTTTTTGTTTGTTTGTTTCTTGTTCACTGGTCGCAATTATTGACTTAGGCCAACCCCTGATGATTGCGTGGAGGTTTATATATATATATACATCTTTGGGTTTTTTTTTGGTGTGTGTTCTATATTTCAGTGTGTTTTCTCTAATTTTGCAACTCCTGTATATGCAAAACTAACTTAAATTCTGTAAATTGCTTACAGTCTGTGTGATATAACTTCAGAGTAGACATACTTTGGTCCTCATGCAAGCCAGTTTTTAATAGTATCTGTATGTCATGCCACCAATACGCATCTTTATTTCCTTTTTTGACAAAACATCACTTTTTAGTTTGTATTTCAGTACTGTGTGGATTTTGTAAGACATACCTTCACTTCCACTGGTTTGGCCCCTTTCAGCCCTCTGTTTACTCTGTAAATGCACATTAAAATTTGTTATGGTCTCTAGACAATGAATTATTTTAGCTTTGTGTATGTTGTGTTGGAATTTAAAAGATGAAAGCTCTTTTAATTTGTGATGTTTATGGAGGGTGAAGTGATTTGATCACTAGAGACTGTAAAATGCAGGTTTGCAGTCAAATACTGCATGTAAAGAAGGTTACAAGGGGAAAACAAACAAATAAATAAGAACGTGGCTTTAAGGATATTCTTTTGGTAAAGAGTTCTAAGAAAGTGAATTTATTACACTGATAAACTATATTTGCATCACAGCTCCTTCTACATAGCCAAAGAAGCATCTTTCTTTGCTTTTTCTGGAAGTGGATTGTCATTACTCATTGATATTCTTAATTAAAATACTTTATGTCTGTGAACTGGATGTGAGAATTTTGCTGTTGAATGAAATATTATGCATTACATGAATTATATTCATTAACGCAGGAAGGAAAAATTGCTACCATTTGCAGCTGCAATCAGGAAGATTTTTTTCATGTTCCCCTCCTTCCAACTGATGCTGAACAATCCACACCCTTTCATTCATCAGCTCAGACAATCATGTATACCACATGCTTATTATGATCTATTTACAGAAGCATTAAGTAGCTGCAGTGTGGTCAGCTGTGTGATTTCTCCTCATTTTGTAAGTAATGTGGAAGGAAATACGTTTAATATCTCACCAGTCCATGGCCTACAGGCCAATATTGTATTTCAAAATGCTTGTATGTCTAAAGTCTTTCCTCATTCATTTCAAAGGAGAAAGAACAAATAGTGTCAATGAATCAAAGGGTTAACACATTAATGCTTTGGAAGAGGATAACGTATTTATACAAATCTTATTTCCCATTTATTAGGTACTATAAGCTTGACTGGGAATAGTCTTTGGTTTCAGAAAAGTTTAAGCAGCAATAAAGATAGTAGAAGTTTGACCTAATACAAAATCAGGAATAACTGTCTGGAGAAATAGGGAAAAAGATATTCTGTTTCAACATAAAATTAATGTCCTACTAGAAACACTGTGCATTGGAATGTTTTGCTTCATAGTAATAACAGTGTATCAGACTACTGACAATGAAAATAGAAACAGCCCTATTAAGCTGTTCTGAATCAAAACCAGTATTGTGGATCCACGAGGAAGTAAATGAAAAAAGAGCCAGAGCTTTTTGAAGCCTCATTTTCTGAACATGTGTATGGAGCCAAACTTTCAGAGCTCTGGAAGAAAGGCTACATTTTCCCCGTGAAGCAGATACCTATGACTGAATGCTGTGAAAATCTCCTGTGCTGGGTTTGGAAACTTCAGTTTCCATTGGTCTTAACCAGATCAAATGCTTAACATCACATGTGTTTCATATGTTTACTGTATACATATATCTTGTATGAATATTCCGTGTATGCACATAGTTTATAGACAACCTGCAGTGACATACAGCAATTTTCAGAAGCAGTTTAATCTCACATTGTTAAAGTTAGCCTCTGTTTACTATCTATCTTAAACTGATACTGTGTTTTGCTATATGCTTTTAGCTGCTTAGCTATAAGTCACCATGTAGTAGGAAGTAAGATAAAAGAACTGGCTGAAATTAAAAGTGGAATTTTAGACCACTCTGACTAGTGTGATACAACAACTCAAAAGACATTAGCAAGGCAAGTGACATATTTCAATCTGCCATTGTTCTTCAACAGTCAGCAGAAAATGGATGTAAGAAATCTGTTGGACTTTATAACAGCCTTTAAATCTATAATAAACCTAAATTCTTCAGATGAGGCTAGTCCAGCCCTTCTGATTGCAGACCTGAAGCCTAGTTTTACAGTTTCTGCCAATCTGCATGGATGCAGCAGCAACACCTCCTAACAGAAGCAGTTATTAAATTTCTAAGTTCTATGCTGTATCTTAACAGATGTTTTTCAAATCAGGAATCTGCCTGAAACTCCAAGAAGTTCTCAAAATGGCAAGTTAAGCTGCAGTAGTCTCCTTTATCCTAAGAATTTAGTTATGAATAATATTTGGTATATGAGTCAAAATACTTTTCTGCCCTGGCCCACTTGTACTTTGGATTTAACAGTAACTGAGAAAAAAAAAAAAGGCTCAATTATATCCTTGAAAGCTCTTCTGAGTTAGGTATCTGAAAGGGCAACATACATCTCAAAACCCAATGTCCTTAATCTTACTACAAAAATAGCCTAGTTTGAGGTGGTAATTTACATGACTCATACTTCTCACTTGGTGTCCCCAAAGCATCATTGCATATATGACTTTCTTCAGATGGTTACAATAGTTTTTGATTTTAATAAAAGAGTAAACATGGGTGAGTATGAAACACTTCTGTATTTCAAGTTATATGCAATCTAAATACAATTCACACACTTTGAGGTACTATGTCTTGTGATGTGAAAAGAAACATATTCCAATTCCATCAAATGTCAATGAAAGCTTTTGTATTATATTAAATAAAGATCTGTAGCACTTTTGTACTACTGTCAAGGATTAGCACTACTACAAAGCCTGTCCCATCAATTCTCCTTTCAAAGGTTACCAATATTGTTTTAATCTCTGTAACTTCATGCATGAAAGTTGCTGCATAACATGTTTGAACTTTCCTTTCTTAATTGCCTTTTTCTTTTCTTCAAAGAAATTTATGGAGCAAGAGGGATGCTCAGACTATAGATTAAAAAAAAGCTTGGCAGAGTGATTTAAAATTGACTGTTCCTCAGAACTCCTGTTAAAAAAAGGTACTAGAAAATTGGAATGATAAACACTGACTCTATCATGAATTATTGTTATTTCTTTGTCATTTGCTATATTGAATATTTATATTATAGCACTACCTGAAGGCAAAGATCAGAAGTAGGTATAAACATATATGGCATCACAGCAAAAGCATTAAGACTGTTTGCAGGTTCATACCAATGCACATAATTCAGTACCCCTGTGATTTAGGATCAGAACATGCCCTAGAACCACTTTTTCTCATATTCGTTCTTTAAAGTATTTTTCCTTTGCTCAAATAAAATGAGGAAACAGTGGCCACTGCAAAAATCTGAATGCTTTCCTAATATTTTTCAGTATTAACAATTTAATTTCTAATGATCTCTACAGTCATGTCATAATTTAATTCACCATTAAAGAAAAAAAAAGACTGCACGGCTGCCAATCTTCAACTCCTTCCTGAAAAAAAAGAAGAGAAAACAATTCAAACCTTTATTATTTGCAGGATGGGGGAACATTTGTCCATGACATTACTATTGGTAAATGTCAAATACTGTTTACAGAGCTAAAAGCATTAAGTACGAAGAATGGGATCAAAATACTTTGCAATATAAATTTTTAAAGGTTAATCTTCCATGATTAGCTTAGATAAGCAATGCTAAGCACATAGCAAATTGCTTAATGCAAGTCACCATAAATAACTTCAGTCTTTTGTTCTGAGCTTCCTAAGTATTGATTTATTTGATTTCACAGTCATAAAGTTTGCCCATGCATTCACATATTTGAAGGATTATACATAGTTTTCCTAGTGCTTTTCATCTAAACAATTCAGGAAGACAATAGCAAAGAAAAGGTTAGATTTATCTGTAATAATGAATCACAATTATTAGTAGTTACTTGCAAAGAAACAGAAGGGTGCTTTCTTGACTCAAGTGTTATTGCAATGTTACTTAATTTTCTCCTTTTTGTGCTATTTTTCTTTTGTCAGTGCTTCAATCTGAAAAATAAGACAATACTGTATTTCTTACTACTCACTTTTAACAAGGTGACAGAGGACAACATAATGTCATCTTTGTTATGAAAGAAGCTAGGGGGAAAAAATATAATCTTCATTTACAACAAAAAATTTTTACAATGCCCTATCAGCTAAAAAATATCTCTGCTCACAAGTTTATGGGGAAGGAGCAACAGAGAAAGTGTTTTGTGTTTCATCTTGACTTCCCAGCTCTAAGAGTGTTCTCAGTTGTTATCCTACAAATGAGGACAGGATTCTTCTGTAAGGTTCACAAATACAGTAATTTTCCATTTAACTACCGGTGACAGATTGGTTTGAGTTTTGAAATTATAAATACTTGCAACTCAGAACATTTTTCCATTCAGTTATAAATGTTACTAGGAATGGCAACTATTAGAGCCATAAACAAGTCTGGAAGAATACCACAAACTAGCAATCTCTCAAAAGTTCCAAAATATGGCACGCATTTTAATTAAAAAAAAAAAAAAAAAAAAAAAAGGGTTTTTGGTGGGGTTTTCTTTTAAAGTTTTATTGTAACCCACTCTTATCCATACTGCTATAAATATTCTGGATTTGAATTCCAAGTATATTGTGCTGACAGTACAGAAAGCCTTCGGATGGGAGCAAATGAAATTTAAACTTATCAAAATGCTCCTTTATGATGACATTACAGCACAGGAAGAGATCTGATGTGTATATGAGACTATGTAGAGTGACAGCTTATAAGAAAACCGAAAAGTGCATAATAGACTATTAATTTCTTTCATTTTTTTATATACTATAAATCTGAAAAACAGAAGAGAAGACTGGGTTTGACAACTAGCTGCTTAAAACAAACAATTTTGTTTAAAGTCTCAACTATTTCTTATGAAAAACACTTGTATAACTATGCCCTTTTAAATTATGTGGGGTTTAGACTGTTAAGCAAAGTTATGGATATTATACATTAAGTCCTTGTACATCAAATTGAGAAGGAAGGAGATAATGTTTTCTTTTGTAAGAAGAGTATGTTAATTGATGCTGATTGTTTTCAATATTAAATGACTTAACAGACCCTTCAAATCATTGGCAGCTATACTTCTTAAAAAAAATAAGTGACAAATTTTCTGTACTACACTTTAGTTTTTGGATGTTAACCAACACTGGTTCAGGTTTCAAAAATTTTGCTTATTCATCGTAACAGAAAAGGAGGAATTCACACTTAATTGAAAATAAATGTCAACATATTTACTAAACCATCTCAATGTTTTTTTCTTTGATGAATCGGACACGATATTTATTACCTTTATCCTTATGTGGCATTGCCTCAGTGGGGTTGAGCGCTGACAAAAAAGACCACATCTCTCTGCATAAAAGACAGAAAATGGAAGGTGTGATTCTTTCTGTTTTCCCTAGAACAGGCAACTATGACGGAAGAAGTGATAGCATAATTCTCTTTTCTTGAGAAGAGAAATGAAGTTGGATTGAATAAGAAAGATCTAGGGGGCTACTTTTCAAACACAAAAAGTGATGCTGACAAACTGTTGGCTGAAAGCAAGAGAAAAAACAAAGCCAGGTTGGATGGAGCTTGGAGTAGCCTGGTCTAGTGGAAGGTGTCCCTGCCTGTGACAGGGGAGTTGGAATCAGACGATCATTAAGGTCCCTTCCAATTCAAACCATTCTATGATTTTATGATCTTAACAGGAACTACTGAACCAAATCACTGCTGTAAAAAATAACGTGGGTAGTTCAATTCTGCAATAAGTTGAAGTACTCAGTGAAATTAAATGCAATTTCTCTAGAAAAATAGAAGGTTTTTTTCTTCCAAAACAATGACTCTTTCGACTAATCTGAAAGAAGGTCTTGTAATTAGGGCTTTGTACAGGGAAAGTTTTTGTCTTTTGCATTTGCGCACTGGCAAATACAAGAGACTGTCAGCTGCCTCCCTTCATCATCGCTGCCCTATACTTGCTTATCAGCAATGAAGGCACTCAGGAGATGAACATATACTACACAACACTGATTTTCTATACTTAAAAAAAGGGGTTTTTTTACTATTTTTATTTTCATAGCAGAAAAATCTCATTACATCACTTAGCTGCTGTTCCTTAAAAAAGTAAGGAGATATTTACATAGTTTAATAAATATTGTAGATTGTTTGTTGGTTTTGTTTAGGGTTTTGTTTTATTTGTTTGTTTGTTTTTTTAAAAAAAGTTCTCAGCATTCACAATAACAGAAGAGCCTTAGAAAGTGACCCAATAGCATTATAAAGCTCTGTATGTATCACAATCTACTTGCATTAATTGGAAAAAAAAAACCCAAACAGAAACCACCTGCCCTTGAGTGCATTCTAATCAGGTATGCAAAATGCTGCGGAAAGTAGGTGGCCAGGAGAAAGCTGTTGTAGAGATTCTGGTGATGCTGATGTGATCTTTGTCTTCCACCTTTCTGGTATACTTCTTGGACCCAGGAAAGGAATAAATTCTGAAATTACTTATTACGCACATGCAGCAGCAAAAATGATATATGCAACAACACTGCTGACAATCCTATACAAAGCACAGGACCTACTGAATTTACACTCTGGCGCTGTGCACACAGGCAGGGTATCTGGCATTGTCTGGATTCTAGAAATTCTGAATGCCTGGTATGTACTGGAGATCTCATCACACATCACAGAAGAAGCTGCTAGATTTAGTCTGCTCCTGCTTCTAGATTGGATTTGTGTAATTAGAAAAGTTTCTTTCTAAGGCTCCTAACCCATAGGATAAATAAAATACAAAATGTTGAAAAATAAACAATATTGAACAAAATTCCTCAGGAGTCTCCCTTACTGTTTGTGATTGAGACTTCTAATGTGGAAGTTCAAGAAAACTGCTCTCCTCAGCAATAACCTCCACAGATGGACTTGGAGAACACTGTTTCACCTGAAGTTTACAGCCCAGCTTTATTGCCTTCACTTTTGAAAGGTATGTTAAGATTTAAATAGATTATAAGCAGATAATGAGAAGACAAAGTGGCACATTGTGCCAAAATCCTCACTCAAAACAATATGAAACATAAATTATCAAGTATATCTAATACTAAACCAGTCTCTTTGATTGGACACTTTTTTAAAGATTCACTAATTTATCATCATGAACTTTAAGGAGACATCTGTGAATTTATGCTCTGTTATTCATTTGCCTCAAAAAATAATAACCTTAGAGCTGCTTGTAATTTGGTAAATTAAATGTTATTTAGTATGGTTAACTGTAAAGTTAATATATGTATCTAAGATATTTGTCATGAAGACGTACACAGAACACACAATTATAGAGACAGACTTGCTAATGGTAACACAGTCTTTTTTTCTCAGCAGACGTATGAAGCAGATGGATGACTTCTGTTTTCTTCACACTTCTCCTACTGATCATAGTTGCCAGCAGTAGCATCAATTCTATCCTGGAAATATAGACACGCAGTGATTTTTTTTTTTTTTTGTATTAGCCACTTTTCATTCTTCCATCTGACTAGGCTTTTGGTAGTTCTCAAAAATATGTAGCACATAAAAAACCACAGGCAGTTGCATTGAAGTATGTGGCCCCTCAAATATTTTCACTGGACAAATTAAATTAGGCTAAACATTTCCTTAGGAAAAGAAAGACTTGTGTCATTCTGCAAGATAAGTTTGCTATATACAAGTCATATTTGAAACAATGTTCAGAGAGATTTGCCATCACATATGCCACAATGGAAGCTCTGCTTGAAATATGTGCCCTCATTTTATTGTGGATTTCTGTATTGGTTCTTTATTGTTTCATCAATTTAAGCTACTAAGCCATACAACATTACTGAAGTGAATGAGAAGCACTTGCACAATCTTTTTCACAAGGTCAGCTTTGAGGGCTCTGACTTCCTAGCTGTAGCATGGTAACAAACAAGTGGAAGTGGCAGAAATGTTTTAAAACAGTCACAGCTATCTCTGGTCATCCAGAAAAAAAAAAACAAACAAACCCCAGCCATCAGGGTCATTTGAAAGGCTCAGGGGGACCTTGTTCAGGGGGAGCTCTCTACAACTGCCTGACAGGAGATTGCAGTGAGGTGGGTGTTGGTCTCTTCTCCTAAGTAGCAAGTGATAGGACAAGAGGAAATGGCCTCAAGCTGTGCCAGGGGAGGTTTAGATTGGATGCTAGGGAAATTTCTCCACTGAAAGGGTTATCAAACATTGGAACAGGCTGCCCAGGGAATGGGATGAGTCACTATACCTGAAGTATTTAAAAGATATGTAGCTGTGGCACTTACAGACATGGTTTAGTAGTGGGCTTGGCCGTGTTAGGTTTACATTTGGACTTGATCTTAAAGGTCTTTTCCAAATGAAATGATTCTGTAATTCTATGAATATAAATCTTCATGTTTCAACACTGAAGGTAACAAACATTTACTGGTGGTGAGTAATAAAATAATCTTAGGCATATTATTCCATGAACACATTATTCCATGAGATTTCCTTATCTCTGAGAAGCATGTAGATATGGCTACTGAACACTAAATACTGAATTAGGTGAACCCCACTACATGCTGCAGAAATGAGCAATGCAGAGGTTTCAGAGATTTTTCTGACTGGGAACATGGGTAAGACCATAACCAAGGCTAAGACTGTAAAACTGTAGTATGCCCTTTTAACTTCCCCAACAAAGTCTTGTTTCAAGATTTTCAAGTTTTTTACACTAAAACTCCTATACCCCAAGAGGTATCTTTTGAAGAGAACTGTAAAAAGCAAGATTTTTCTTCATAACCTTCTCTGTAGTACTTCTGAAGTACCAAAAGGAAGATTTTGATGGTTTACGAACTTGGAAAAAAAAAAAAAAAAAAGTTACTGCCAGATATTCTTAGTTGGCAGAAAGGTGGATGATGTGGTTACTTCAGTATATCACAGGCAGAGCATTAACACTAGCACTTTAAGGCAGTGTAACTGAGACTTTTGATTTTTAAATTTATAGGATTGATAGTGTTATTTTGCTCTGGTTGAAAGTACAAGCAAATAATTGTCACATGCCAACACATGTGTCAACTCAGCCAAAAACATCAGGCCATACCGCTAACTGCACATATCCCGTGCAGGTGAAGCATAGCTTGTATGGACTTTAAAACTTATTTCTAGCCTTAACTAGGCAGTACATATATTAGCAGAAATAAGTTTAGCCTTAATCCGTAATGCAGCTACAACAATCCCGCCGCTGATTCACTTGCACAAGAGAAAATGGGCCAAGTGTGAAAATGGAGGAATGTATAAATTAATACATAAAGATTAAACACAGGTAGATTGGCAGAAAAGTTATCATCACTACCAGCTCATGTCTTTCTTGCAGGATCTACCATGGAAGCCTATTTTTGCCTTTTAGTATCCCAGGCTGCTAATCCTTTTCCTCCCCAACCCCCTTCATTTTCTAATTTCTTTGCATCCATCAATTGTAAAGGAATGTATAAATACGATGTGCTCACTTATTAATCATGTATCATTCAAGCCTTGCAAGCAGCTTCAGAAATAAAAATGCAGAGAAGACTTAAAATTAAATCCCACTTCAGGATTTTTTTACCTAAAAATAGCTGGTTCCTGTATCAGCCACATCCTGTTTACTTTTATCACCAAAGTACCAGGACGGAATTCTAAGTATTCACAAACTGTAAGACATACTTCTTAAAAAAATAACTGAATGAGTGAAGCTTGCCCAATCCAAACTCAGGTGCTTTCCTGTGCTGCAGTGGTACAAAGAACCTACCTTCTGTTGAAACTGCGTGTAAAGTCAATGCAGTAATAGAATTTGTTTGCCAAGATTACAGAGGCCTGACGTTAAGAAGAAAACAACGTGAAACTTTAAATCATAATCTACTTTTGGGTGGCCAGCTCGAAAAGTCCTAAATAGAATTTACTAAAACAGTCTCTGCATCGTTAAAGATCAGATTACTTAAAACATCACCAACATTGCACTCACTAAAACTAAGAACAAACAAGTACCATTTATTTTTGAAAATACAGGTCAACTCTGAGAGAGGGAGGAAAAGCGAAGTGGGAGAACTCGGATTACTACTGCTGCTAATAGTATGGGCAAAGTAGGACGCTACACTCCTAGGGTACGCTTTTTTCCTAAACTCTCTTCCATAAAGAGCATCTTCTTATTACATAAGGAGATATTGTTTCGCTTGCTTTTAGACTGGGTGTAAAGGACAAGGTTTTAGCAGTTTGGAGGCCACAGCAGCGGCATCTGTGTAAAGAGGGCAGGGACTACCATGTGCTGGACACAGCCAGTTCCAGACGGCTCTACAACAGATCCACCACTGGTCAAAGTTGAACCCATTAGCCAAACCTATGGTGCCTCTGAGAAAACATATTTAAGAAAGGTCAGATAATGCTGGGGAGAAAAATGAAGAGGGATCACTGACTGCTGATAAGGATGATGGTTCTTTTCAATTTCCTTCTTTGCTCTGCTTTCCTTCAGCATGATTTTTCTGCATGTTTATTTATTCATGCATTTATATTTCATTGCAGTTCTTTATGTCTCTTGTGGGAAGGAAGAAATGAAAAAGGGAAGACGAAGCTTTGATGTGTCTCTTGACCGGAAATGTTTGTCCCCAGATGGAAATGAGTGAGGCTGTTTAGCATGGGGAGCTGGTGTGAGAAGATGTACAGATAGTGTCAGGCTAGAGAGAGAAATTAAGGACTATTTTTCCTTAGAACACTGCCTTTTAAAAATGAGAGAGTAGAAATACTAAAGCTGCCTAGAAACCTCTCAAGAACTAAGATCTGGAGAGCAGGGAGCTCTAAAGCTAGCTATAGGCTGGAGTGTTTTATCAATAATGGAATCTTGTCAATATAAACCAATGCCTTCATTATTCCTTATGAGAAAAGGTATGAGAAAAAGATATGAGTCTTTGAATAACATAGTGACCAAATATAATAGTTACTAAACCCCCAGAATATCAATAGCCAAGAAAGGGCATTTAGAAGAAATAGGGAACTGGCTAGATTTAGAATTTAGTCTTGGAAACAAATTCTTAGGTCTTTGAATCACTATATACTTAGGCTACATTTTTTTCTTGGTTAGGCAAAAGACTTCAATGATGATAAGAGACTTTTTTAGCTGGTAGGAGGTTTTCCAGTGTCAAATTCTCCTCTTAGAATCTGTTCTGAAACTGATTTTGTAGTGGCAAATGACAGGCATTGTGAATTGCCTCCCATATTGCTATAACATGAAGTTCAACTATTCTTCAGAGTCATTCTGAGCAGTGATAATGACTGTGTTAAATAACATGGGGGAAATCTCTAAACCAGCCTCATACAGACAAGGGTGAAGAAAAAAAAAAGGATTGGTAGTTCTGTGGTGAAGGGAGAAAAAGCAGAAGATAAGAAAAATTCTGATAACAGCAACACTATTACCAATAGTTTGGAATGGAAGAAAAATGAAACCCAAAATATTCCAGTTTCTCTGATGAGAAAGTTGATTAACAATCAACTACCTCTGTACTTCACTCAGTTCTGTGGCTCTAGTTAAACTACATAATGCACAAAGGAAGAGAGAGATAAAGAGAAAGCACTCTTTATCACTTGCTCAATTCTGCATGATAAAAGGACAAAAATTATCACATAAAACTACATACTACCAATAAAATCAACATAAGTATATTGATCTGGCTAAATATCTATGAACATGTCACATCTTTCTCCAGTTATTTTGGTGCATGCAAAACTGGTAATCACACCATGGAATTAATTGTACTTCGCCCACATACTAGAAAACTTTATCACTTTCTAAATATATTTTTACCTCATTAGAAAGTTCATCTATGTATGATTTCTGTATACTGAACTATATAAAGTCACTTGTCCCTTTTCCTTGTGGAAAAGAGAAAACTGACTGTAGGTATGATAGAATAAAATAAAATTACAAATGGCATAAAGATGGATGAAAATTGTTAACTGTCTTCTGTAGCAGGAAACAGGAAGTGACCAATTAAGCCAGTACAAACAGATTTCAAGAGAGAAGTATAAAAGACCTTGCCAAAACTGGCACAGACCTTAGAAGTTCATATAAGTTGATTGGGAGACTGAAAAAGTTTATGGAAGAGAAATAGAATCACAGAGTCAGATTTCTAAAGTGAAAATAGCTGGAGGTTGAAATCAACATTAGGCAGAAGTATCATATTATAACCTTGTTCTGCTTTATCTTTTTCAAAGCCATTCACTTCTGGATGCTATGCAGTCGATAAAGTACACAGCTGAGCCTTTGGCTTGAGCCACAGCAGGTTTTAAAACTGTATTAAGTTTTCTAACTGTCATCACCCACTGATGTCTCTTAAGTGAAACTGTAAATGAGTCTACAAAGCTATGTGACTCTGTTACTCCATATAGGTTAAATAATTACTCCAGGAACTCCTAAGACTTTTTTAATAAACTGCAACCTTTACTTCTATTCCTACCAGTTTCATAAGGGAGATTTATTTATTTATCAATAGCATTTTTGATTTATTACCCAAAATGTCTATACCAACCATATTTCCTTCTGCCTGTCTCTTCTGACAAAGCTTTCCACCCTTGCTATTCCTGCCACTCTCACCTTCTCAGAGATTCTGTCCTATATGCATTGGGTTTTACAGTTTTGCTGAAATCATCCACTTTTTTTTTTTTCCTTCTATGAGTAAACTGAAAATTTGCAGTACTTTTCCAGTCAGATGCCAGCTTTCGTTTGTGAACAGCTTTTCTTCACATTTTTTTTCCCTTTTTAATCCTGTCCCCTGCATTATTTAGAATCAGTTGTACATGGATAACTGAGAGGAGAAACCTGCCAGTCTCTACAAAGACATCAAGAAGCAGAGAAGTATTTTAAAGTTTTTCTGACCGCTGAAAAATTCTACAGATAAAGTTTGAAAAATAAAATAAGTTTTATTTCTTTTTTAATAGAAAGTTTTATCTCCAAAGTATTGTCTCCCAACAGCAACCATTCTGTTGCACATGACTTCTTTAGGATATATCCTTGGTCAACACTTAATCTCTTGCTAGTCCTATACACCAAGCTGGTTATTCTGACTAGGTTTTAGTCTGGAATTCTAGAAAATTTTTCATGTGCATATGTTGTGGTTTAAGACCAGCTGGCAATTCAGCCACACAGCCCTCGCTCACTCCCCTCCCTTCCTCCCCTCTTCCTCCCCCCGCATGCGGAGGGATGGGGAGGAGAATCGAGAGAATGTAACTCCCACGGGCTGAGATAAGAACAGTCCAGTAACTAAGGTATA
>JANHGB010071687.1:0-17528 GCA_026283785.1 Coracopsis vasa
GGAGCAACCTGCTCTAGTGGAAGGTGTCCCTGCCTGTGGCAGGGGCTGGAACTGGATGAGCTTTAAGGTCCCTTCCACACAAACCAGTCTGGAATTCTGTGATTCTGTGATAGTAATTTCTTGCTTGAAACCAGTCCTTGCAGACTGGCTTGCAGTCTAGCTCAAGTACAGCATCTGTAATTGCATAGGTTTTCGGACTGGACCAAGAATCAGTTGCTCAGTCTTTGTTAAAACATTCCAGTATAGATTTGCTGAGAACTGTATTTCCCAAGCTATGAATTAAGCGAAGTCTCACCATATGTTTCTTTTTTCAGTGTCTAAATTTAATGCTGGAAAAATCTGGATTATCAGGTCAGTTGTGTTACTGTTTAATGATTTTTTTTAGTAGGAATTCCCAGATTTGTAAGACAGATTTTTCTATTCTGAAACTTGAATCATTCAAACAAACTTACAACTTGGATGTGTCATTGTAATGTGAGGAGGGGAGAGAATTATCACTCTTAGTCTTGCTCTGATAAAAGCTGTGCAATTGCTCTTGAAAAGCAGTTCCAGGCTCTCTATTTAATCACAATGTGGCAGAATCCATAGTTCCAAGACTGTTGGCTTGGGAGCAGTTAGAGGTGTTTGGCTGCTTTGATAAGTTCTCTGTTGTAGTGGGAACCACTGCATGAGATTAACTGTAAAAAAGCAACCTTTGGTTGCTTTGCAAGCCCAGGTTACTCAAAATGAGATCAGTTGGACCATTATTTGGGAATCTGAGTGGTGGCAGTTACTTGTGGGAAGACTGAGATGAGCTCTTGGGCAGAAGCTCTTCCCTGTGAGGATGCTGAGGCGCTGGCACAGGGTGCTCAGAGAAGCTGTGGCTGCCCCATCCCTGGCAGTGTTCAAGGCCAGGTTGGATGGGGCTTGGAGCAAGCTGCTCTCATGGAAGGTGTCCCTGACCATGGCAGGGGACTGGAACTGGATAAGCCTTAAGGTCCTTTCCCACCCAAATCATTGTATGATTCTAGAATTCGATGATTTATCTGCACTGAGAGTTTATTCCAATTCCTTTCAGTTCTGGAAGACATGTTAAATAACTGCTCAAAAGAGTGGGCTCAAATACTTTCCTAAATTAGCAACAACTACATCCCATTGTACAGTGATGAACCCCTTTCCGCTTCAAAGCCGAACATGAATTATTAAAAAGACCTAAAGAGAAATGGCCAGCTGTTTGGTGTACCACTGTTCAGCCTGCACTTTCGATGTATGAAGCGTTCAAGGAAGTTTGCTGATACACCTCAGAGGTTTTCACAGCACAGAGAGAGACAATAGCAGCCTTACCCCGCTGCCCCTGCAATTTCAAGTATCTCCTCTACAAGTTCTGCTTCCCACACATATTACACTGGTGACATCAGCTGAGATGGCATATCAGACATTGCTTCCAAAACCTTGTGTTTTCAAGGTTATTTTGAGAAGCAGAAACACAGCAGAATACCACTAATACAGTCCAAGCCAGGACAACGATGATATGCAGTGAGCAGGAAATACATGAGATGTCACGATTCCTCCTTTCAATGTAGTATGCAGAGCACAGCCTCTGAGGGTCAGCATTTTCTTCTTGAGTGAGCAAAGGTCTTACACTTGTACTTCACTTCAGTCACGTGTACAACCAATTATTGTAAGGTACAATACAGGAGTCTGAAGTGAGACCTACTTTCTCTGCCTTGAGTAACCCGCTGGATCAGTGATTTAATAAAGTCCACAGTACAGCTCTTCCTTCTAAATGCCAGAGGCCCACTCGTCCTCCTTTGAGGTTATTTGTTCATATTCAGCTCTCATGTACTCCAGTGTAAAAGTGAGAAATTCGCTGTAGTTAGTGACTCACCAGGTTTGGTGACCTAAAGCTGAATTCGGGCCCTTTTAATCCCTGGAAAGAAGCTGTCAGATGAAGCTCAGGAACTTCAGCAAGAATGACGTGGTATTACAGCATTTCTATTTAATGGGTAGCTACAAGCGCCCTGGGTACCCAGGCCCATATGGAGGCAGATGGACCAGGCAATACTTCTGCCTGCAATACATCATTAATAACTCTCCTCAACTGCTGCCAGCCCCTGAATATCCTGCCTGTGCCTGGATTTGTTTGCTCCTATTGGAGAGTCTGCTGAATGAGTCTGGGGTCCCTCATCCCCAATCTGGGCCAGACAACTTGTACCACCACAACAAGCTCCATGGTAGGTAACAAACTGCTGGCAGCGTTCACAAGGGAGGAAATCCTCCCCTGGCTCCTGTCAGAGTGACCATTTTAGTTTTGCCAATAGGCATTTACAAGAGCATCGGAGGTTCTTCTAATGCCACCTTGTCTTTTCAGGTTAATTTATGCCTTGTTCTTTATGCCTGTTTAGTTAAGGACATGCTGCAGGTATGGAACCGCCACCTGGCTCCTCCGTTTTGATCTGGCTGGCAAATGCCAACACCTTTGAGCAGCAGATTGCTAAATAACAAACAGAGCATGTCTTTGGAAACACCTGGTGCTGCCTTCAAATGGTCATTTTGTCTTGGTTAGTCCCTGGCACAGGTACCATGCTCAGAGGCATGAACGAGGCTCCCCTTTCCTTCCTATGCCCACCCTCACCAAGTACAAGTAGGCACAACATCAATTAAGTGCAGTAAGAGGTTATAATCCAGCCTATGAGGAACATGAGGAACAACAACAACAAACCCACTTTCTGAGTGTAAAAACTTCAGGAAAGGGAAGGGAAAAACAAATAAACAAGGATGAAAGAAATGCCCAGTGGCAACCATTTTCAGTGTGACCTAGTGAGCTTTCAACTTCAAACCAGTCAGATCAAGAGCTTCCCAGCGGCGTCACCCAGGGATCTGTCATTCACACATCAAGCCTCCTTCACTCTGCCTTGTCTCACGCAGACACGCTGCCAGATACAGAAATATCACGGCCTTCTTGCATGACAAGGGAAACAAAACAGAACAGAAAAGCCCTCAGACCAACAGCAATCCTGAAATCCAAGTGCGCTGACAAGCCCTGACCCCATTGTCCACAAAAGGGCAACGTCACAAAGCAGACCAGGAAGAGGACGCACACGGAATGGCAATTGGGCAACCATCTGCTATTAAAATGCAGTTCAAGAGGGAGCTTCCAGTGAGCCCTCCCCACTCGCAGAGATGATGAGAGCTGGGATTTACTGGGAGGAATCAATAGCTGCCCTGGGTGCTTTGCAAACCGAGGAGACAAGCTTCTTTTCAAGCTCACCACTTGGCCTCTGAGCAATTTACAGTGTGCTACAGAGATGGGGTAGTGGGGTTTGCAAGGTCAAACAGGGAAACACACAATTGCACCTTCACTATTATACAGCTCTTACTGTACATTGTTATACACCAGAAATGCCTGATGTTACTCAGAATGTGTCCTTCAGCCTGACACTTTGAGAGGAAACCCAGCAGTCAAAGACTAATATTTTTGGAGAAGCACAGAAGGGCAAAAGGAGGAAAAGGGAAAGGAAAGATATTTGTCACTACAGTTAAAATATGCAGTATCTGATTGAATCTACTTTTACAAGACAGTTTTAAGTAGCACACAGTAATCACTTTTTCAATGAGGGTTGCAGTAATCCATCAATAGCAGCAGCACAGTAACTCTGCTGAGTTTTGTCCAGTCCATTTCTACCATGTTATAAGTTAAAAGTATTCACGGAGTCTGGAGAGACCCATTAGGAAAATACCTCAAGTATTTAGCGTAAAAGCTTGGCATTTATGGTCTGAAATAGGGACAGGCAGCACTGATAAATCCTTGGCAGTTTTCTTGTTCAAGACAGATGAACAACTCTGTAATTTCAGACCAATGCTGAGAAACTATATACACACACCCTGCCTTTTCCATGAAACCATTAAACTAAGGAGGGAGAAATGGGCAGACATCCTTATGGTTTCAACAGTTTATAGAGCCTCCTGCACACAAAGCAGTCTCAATAACAAGTGACTAACAGCCACTTTCTAACAGAAAGACAGTTTTCACCAAACTATTTGTTCTCAACCTTTGAACTCGCTCTTTTCCACCAGTTGTTCATCAGCCATTAGAGAAGTTCCATTTGAAAATTCCCAAATACTCAAAAAACATTCTCAAAAAGAGCCAGTGTTGTACACCTGCACTCCCAGCAGGGCTGCAAATGACCTGCTTGTGGAGAGAGGTATAAGTCAACTTGCATTTCTGAACAAAATATTATCTAGTCACCACCTAAACATTAATACTAGGAGAGAACGACACACCTCACGCTCAGTTCCAGACAAATGCTGCAAATGAAGCCATCTGATGATTTGAAAATACATTTGCATCAGTGATGTTCCCAAATAACTCACGGAAGTTTTTCACAGCAGTATTAACAGGAAGAAGTTCCCAAGGTGGCTGTAGAAAAGTACTTTTGTATAGATTCAGCAATATCCCTCAAGATGGTGGTCAACATCTGTGAAGTGCATCTAGGAGTCATCTGCTTAGATACTAGAAAGGATAGTATGTGACAGGTCATGAATAAGAAATATTCACAACAATGCATAGCTTGTGAATGCCACAAAGGCTAAAATATGTTCTTAGAAGTTAGTAAGAAGAATAACTTACAATGACATAGTAATAAGCTAACGCATTTGTTAACAAGTCATCCGCAAAGAGACGATGGGACATATGGGCAGCTAAATCATTTCCAACAAAGACTTTGTTACCAGGCAAGAGAAATGTGGTCCAGCTTAGGCTCAACTGGCTTTAATTACCACTCTCTCTTGACCAAGACTGCACGGGACTTCAGTCTTGGAAGCAGGCTGATCTGACAGCAACAGTGGGAAGCACAACCCCAGATGGGCGACTGAGCAGAGCATCGCTTCGAAGGAGTCACTGAAGTCTGGCAGTTGACTCCAACAGGCTCCAGAGCAGGCTGTAAATGGAGAAGCCGGCTCCGAATGTCTTCCACCAGTTGGCAAACAAATGAGACATCATGTTTGTGCAGTTCAAGCATTGTTGCCAAATTCTAATAGAATGAGAGTTTCTGTAATCCCGAAAAAGG
This sequence comes from Coracopsis vasa, assembly GCA_026283785.1. Taxonomy (NCBI): domain Eukaryota; kingdom Metazoa; phylum Chordata; class Aves; order Psittaciformes; family Psittacidae; genus Coracopsis; species Coracopsis vasa. The sequence continues at coordinate 5,049 of JANHGB010071687.1, forward strand.
GGCTATGTGAGCCTTGGAAACAAGATTCTCTTGTCTGGCCTTCCATTCATTTTGTAAAACATGTGAAGTTTAATTTCAGTGCCTGGAGCTGCAGCTGGCCAAGGAGCAAAATCACATTCATGTGTTAAAAAAAGAACTGGAAATGGATGCAAGCTGCTAAATTTTGATACTGCTCTGCAGCCAACCTCGAGAGAATGGCTGGGTCAGGACTTTGGGGCTTTTTCCACAAACCAAGCAAAACATTATTCTTTAGAATCAGAAAAGCAGTTTTTCTTGTCACGTCCTTTTCTCAATGTAGGCAATATTTGAGATGCAATATTCATGTCTGCTTTCCAGTGAAGAACACCAGTGCGCTACACACCTCTCAATGGTTATTTTGAGTGGCCTGAGCAATGCCAGCCAGTCCTCTGTGCTGCTGCACCATCTGCAGAATTGTGCTTTCAGGGCAGTCATTGCAGGAATGAAGAGATACCTGGTGTCATTCAAAGCAGCTACAGAGAGAAGCTGTGAATGATGACATTTTCATTCCATGGGTACTGACTTCCCATGTCCATTCCCTTCAAACTCCCTGGCAATACTAATCACCCACCTATTCCCAAACCTTGAGCCATATCCCAATCATGAGAGCTGAGACAGGCATGGGAATAAGTCATCTTGCCAGTCACTGTATGAGACATGGCCAGGGTAGCACAGTTCAGGCTCATTTTAAACATCACAATTTTACCCGAGCACACCAGACTGTTCAGTAGTGCTAACCATAACTAACTACTAGTAGACAGCACATGAATAACGAACACTCTCCTCATTGTAACTGCTCTCTGAGGTTGCCCTGTAATCTCAGACTCTTTGGAATCTGCTCCAGGGCCCACTCCAGCCTTTGTGATTCTTTCCAGAGAGCTGAACAAACCCTGGTTGGAGTCCCTGTGAATTCAATTCCTCATACGTTAGCCTGATCAAATGAAATTAATCTTCGCTTCATCACAGCTGCCAGGTAACATTTCTCATGAGAGGTTTTCCTGTCTGCTACATATGCTTTGCATATTTCCTACACTCCAAAAGTCATTCGGTATTAACATACAATCGCTTGTTTATTAAGTCTAAACAAGGCAGTTAAAGGTGTATGTTTTCATATGGTGGATAGGAGGATCACTTTTGTAATTCCCATTAAACTTTATGAGAACCATGGGGCTTGAAGCCAAATTAATTCTCCTACACCAAGCTAAAAACGAACCCCCGAATGTTATTATGCCTGCCATGTTTGCTTTCTATATTTACACTTCAGGCACACAGTTACTGACAAACTAAGAGCACTGATAATATCTATCCCAGAAAGCAAGAATTCCCTTGAAAGAAAATAGACCATGATATTTTGTAGCATTGGAACTCTACCACATGGAGACACATGAAATACATTTAAAAGCCAAATAACCAAGGTCTACACGCCTTTGTAGCTGTCTGAAATTTTGTTAATGAATTCTACATTGCTGGCTAGTTATTCAAGCAGCACACTCGAGGGAGGGAAGCTTCTGGAATGAAAAAGGATCTTATTCTCAAAACAGCAGCTTTTAATTCTCTACTTGTTTCAGTAAGCAAGCAGGCTCAGTGAGTGCTGTCATCCAAAGGCTGACCACATTCCTGCTTCGTTTGCAACTTATGCTCCAATATACTCTTAGCCTCACATCTAGATTCCACTTCACATCTCCACTCACCTTGCTCCTAACTCAGGTAAGAGCTATCTCTTCTCATGAACATTAAAGGTGTTACAGTATTTTTGATCATTATTGTACAATACTGTACGATTAAAAGAGCTGGCTGAAATGCTGTTTCCTCATCACATTCAGAGTGCAGACAGAAATTTTCATTCTACTTGCAATGTCCCTTTTTTTTCCGAGTACCATTTCCAAGTTCTCGTAAGGGCTATAACCATAACACAGCTTTTATTTCAAGGTAACTGTAATTCAACCTTCTGAGACATTCAATTTCTTCTCTAGTCACGTTGTTTAGGTTATATTTAGGTGTTATTTACATATTTCAGTATGCTGGATGTCTACGAGCTTTCTACACACAAAACTTGTCTGATGACATGATCTCACTGTACCCCAGCTTCCTCATCTCACTGGCAACCCTCTAGGAAAAACGGCAATGGAGTTTAATCCTTTCTTTAAAACCATCCACAATGACAAACATGAGAGACAGTGAGACTCATCCCTATACTGGAACGTGTCTAAACTTGGTTACACTGGGGCTATTCTAGACCTCTTCAGATGCTTTCGTTTGGATTCTTGGCTGGTTTCCAGCCATTCCCGCTTTAATGACTGGACCCTGCTCCACAGCTTGCAAGCAGAAACACTTCTTCCCCTCTTGTTTCCTCTGCTTTTCACGCATTCTTTTTACTTACTCTCGCTGGGCAGGGTTTGGGGCTGAATCAGAGAAGAGAGAAATTCTTTTTCTGCCTAAAAATATGTCATTGGCTTGGAGGCCAGCTAAAACAGCCCTAACATCTCCATCTATCTGAGCCTCGCCTGTGATCACAACCATACCCATATTAAATATGAGATGCAGGCCTAAAATAACAGCTACAAAGTATGGCTATAGTAACAAGGACAGGAAGCTCACGGCAAAGCTTATCCTTAGTACACTCAGAGCACCCAGCAACTGCCAGGGGTGGGTGTTCTTTAAGTCTCTTCCACTTGTAAATAATGTATTCCTGGAGCAGAATGTTCTGAACAGAAATACACAACTTTGACTGACAGTTGCAATACAGCAACTTCTTGGAGAACTAATATTTCTCTGATCTGTGGATGGATGTCTCTAAGACCCCAAAGTATGGCAAACTGCCTCCTATCAGTTTTCATGTCCCTGGAATTCTCTTCTCACTGCTGCTTTCTCACTTCATTCACCAGTATATACTCCAGCAAAGCATAACATTTACTAAACACAAGAGGTAAAGAGCTGCTAAATTCTGTCCCAGAATTTAGTCTGATTGTGAGAAACACTTGATTTCTCTGTGAGGTTTTTTATCATCTATTGAAACAAACAGACAACATATGTAAGACCCTTGTATTTGGGCATTATGCATTCCAGTGACATGGAACATTTAGACATGGGGTTTCAGTCCAAGCCTTAACGAACGCAAGTGCCATCTGAAAAACTGAGATCCAGTACCAGATTTTGTGCACCTCAAAGTCCACAGGAGGCTGGATGCAGGGATTTCATTCAGAACCATCTCATTTCAAGTTAATGTGAAACATGGCGCTGAGAGGATGAAGCAACTGCGTAAAGACACTTTAAACAGCAAAGTCAAGTCAATCCTTTTCAACTTTACTGGGGATTTACTTCAGGAGAAGTTATTTCTGTGCTGGCTAGACCTGTGCAAACCCTTAGTTATAAATGATAAAACATGGGACATGTTGAAAACATCATGGCTTAGTGGTGGACTTGGCAGTCCTAGGGTAACAGTTGGACTTGATGATCTTAAAGGTCTTTTCCAACCTTGTTCATTCTATGATTCTGCTGAACACGTGCCAAGAAACATGTAGATGTGACCCGACCAATGTTTTCAGATAGAAAACACCCATAGGTTGATAACACTGCAAAGTTTTGACCTCAGCTATCAAAGCATGTTTGCTGACTTTGGCCGAGTTTCTCTTTCAGACTTGGAGCTTGAAGCTCAGCACAGGTTGAACGTATACAAAGCAAAAGTGGGAAAAAATAATATTTGTACAGAGCTCTGCAAACTGACCCCCTCTCTGCTCTAATGAGAACATAATGGTTTACCCAGCTGCAGAAGAACAGAAGCAAGGAGCACAAGAGAAATTCCTCTGCTTGCTTTGTCCTAGAGATGTGTTTGGGCTTTAGCACACATGGGAGGGTTTCCTTTTTCCTGAATGCATGCATGTATATTTTAAAATGTGTATCACTTGCATTTTAAACCAGATTAAAATGCATTTAAGCCAGAATGGAAGAGTTTGCTTCCACTGAGAGCAGTAAATGACTGACTTGCTAAATCTTTGGATTCTCCGGCAGTCTGTGGGGACTATACTACCTATACTGCGGAACTCACAAGGGGATAAGAATGGATTGTCTCTCACTGGCTCCTCTGAGTCACAGCACCAGCAAATAGAGCCACAGTGCTGTGTGGGCAGGCAGGAAACCACTAAAGCCAGAGCAGTGATTATGTGCCTGCTCTGCGAGACACACTGAGCAGTGAGCCGAAATGTTTGTGTGTGTCAGATCAATCTTTCCCCTGGCCAGGACAGCTGTACTCACAGGGGGATCAGCAATCATCCTGCCAGGAACTGCTTCTGTCCTTCAACAGGCAATTAACGTGAGTCCATTACAGCTCCCTGGAGGCCCCTGGGGGGCTGCAAAAGGCATCGACTGAAAGGTCAGAAACCTCCTGAGGACAGGAAAGAAGCTGTGCCTGGCGAAATAGAGTGGAAAGCAGCAGCTATTTGTCACCCGCTAGTAATTCATAAAGGAGGAGGGGGGAGAAGAGGGCTGAAGGGGGTCCAAGTGCTGTGCACAATTGCAAGCACGTGGCAGCAGTGAGAGCAGAAATAGAAGCTACAGGAGATTCTTCTTGGACGAAGATTTTATCCAGTATTAGAGGTGGAGGAAGAGTCAACAAATCCCACTCAACTCATTCTACAAGAACTGGAAGTGAAAAGTGCACGAGCTGATTCACAGCCCACTGTACCCTGGGAGAAATCACAGTAAGGAGTCTCTGGTGACTGAGGTTCACCACTGTGAGCAAACATTTAGAAGAGAACCAAAGCGAAATGAAGTGACCAGGAAGCACACAGACTGTGGCATTCATAATGAGCAGTACTCTTCAAAAGAAGCAACTGCTGAGGTGTTCAGTGGTGGAAAAGCAACAGAGTTGGTGGCTTGAGGGATACATCACAGGCTGCCCTCTATTTCTATTTCAGACTTCTGGGGAGGACCACCATGCTGATGTGGTTTTGGAGGTCTTGGGTAAATGCCTACACATACATGTCCAAGTACACCACCAACCCAACTTGGCACTTCTGCTATGGAAATGCAATCAAGCAATGCCAGGTAGGTGGCCAGAACAGTCAGCACATATAAAAGACCTACTTTGCACGAGTGTGCAAGGAAAGGTCAGACCACATTTGTTCATGATGTTAATCTGGAGTAACTTTCACCCACAACTTTCAACCCATTCAACTGATACCTTATCACTGTTGTTCTTTCCTGTGATGAGAACATTTCATAGAGATCCAGCAGGACATGTGTAGTCAACAGAATGAGCTGAAATATCGTAGGTGTTGACACTTTAACAGTGATAGAATTTAGAAGGTGAACAGTGAGAATTACATCAGTGAAAAACTTGCGTCAAAAGCTTTGGACATGATTCTGAATTATTATTCTGTCTTCACACAGGGACTGTGAACAACACAAGCTCAACTGCTTGCTGACACAGACCACGGGAGGCTTCAACTCAGTTTGTGAAGTCTCCAACATACCTTAGATGACGTAAAGTTTCCATATTCTACTTTCAAGGAAAAAAAATCCTGTGTTCTTTGTTTGCAGAGAGATGTAGATAACAACTCTGGATTGTTTATAATGGTGTAATATGTTTGACCTTGCAGAGCACCCGTTACTGACTGCCCAAAAAACCTACAGATTCTGAGTGTGGATTTGAACACTGGGGGTTGCCTCATCTGCAGCTTTACCTGGGCAAGGCCAAGAATTTCCACGTGTGCTGCAACATTTGCAGCCTGATCACAGTATAAACAATAGGACTGATTAAATCAACTGTAATTTCAGCATCAGTGGAACTTCATAGTGTATTTTGTATCCATTTCCCCAGAGAATTCCGTTTTCTTGTGACCATCTCTACTTCCTCTCTCTTATTTTCTTAATTTGCTCTCTTCAGTACTGGATGTGCACACACACACATCCACACATCCCTGAACATTCTTCTCCCCACATGTAGCTGAGTTTAATAAATACGTATTGTGGATTTAGGTAAACTGAAATTGCTCTGTGTAGAATCAGAGTCCTAGAATGGTTTGGGTTGGAAGGGACCTTAAAGCTCATCCAGTTTCAACCCTCTTCCACTAGAGCAGGTTGCTCCAAGCCCTGTCCAACCTCACCTTGAACACTGTCAGGGATGGGACAGCCACAGCTCCTCTGGGCACCTTCTGCCAGTGCCTCAGCACCCTCACAGGGAAGAACTTCTGCCTAAGAGCTCATCTCAATCTCCTCTCTGGCAGGTTAAAGCCAGATATTTAGTACAACACAGAAACCTTCTTGTTCTAATATTAACTACTTGGTCCTGCCTTGTGTTTCGCCTTCCAAAATGCCTCTAACTACAGCACAGGCTCCCACATCAGTTTATTCCTGAGGCTGTCTGCCTGCATTTGTGCCACCCAGCCCCGCAGGTCAATACCCTTTGTGACTGCCAGTATCAGCAGGTTGATGTTTAATAGAAGCTGCTGATTAGTATCCAAGATACCAGTTAACGAGACAGTTTCTTTTAATGGCTTGTATTGATGAATGAATTAATGGAATTCCACAACTTCTTTAGATGTAGAGAGGTCTCATGTGACATCCTTGGGCAGCATACCCATCATACCCAGAGATGGCTGTGCTCAGGCTGTCAGCAGGTCAGAAGCTGAAGCAGGCTACCAGGGTGCCCTTGGACACACTGTCTAGAGAGCCCTGATGAGAATCCCTGGGGTGACCCAGCCTGAGACCTTCAGCCCAGCAGTGCTGGCCTATAGGAATGCCAGGCATGTCCCAGTGCTGACATTTAGGACAGCTGGTGGAACAAACTCTGGCAAATAGTCAAACATCCCATGGGATAAGCACCCAAGTATTGACACTGAGGGGAACTCACTGTCTTTTACCTTTGAAATAACACTTTAATGCTTAAATGGTTAACCCACTTCTTTAAGTGCCCCAAAAGATACATAATGAGATGAATATACTGAGATCTAACTTTAATTAGAAGACCATTAAGATCAAGTGCTCAATTTTATTTGCTATCAAGTAAAGCTTCTACTTTTAAGGGCACTTGAACTTTTCTAGGAGCATGAGTACGAGCACGCTATTAGAACATGAAGTAAATACTAACAGTGTTAACAGCATTGTTGCCTCTTGAAGCCAGATTTGATAAGCAGGAAACAGATTTGCATTTATATCCATGACTTTACATTGACAGCAAAAGATGCAGGTATACAACTGTATAGCATCAATTGCACAGATTCCAGATGTGGGTCACAGTGCAAGTTACTGCAGTGCTGACACATGACCGTAAATCCTGTGCACAAATTATCACGCTGTTGTCTGCCACTTTCTGTCCTCCTCTTTCCTCCAAAAGAGAGAAAACAGAGAGAGTAAAATGTTATTGACCTGTCTCTCATTCACTGTTTGGGGATAGTTCCTTATGAAGTCACCAGGCATTTGTTTGATTTATCACAAATTCATGAGGGTGTTTAACTCGCGAACAGTCACAGGAAGGAAGCTACCACACCTTGTCTAACTGTGAGCAAGAGGAATGTGAGACTATGGGTAACTGAGTGAGCACAGTCTACGCTGGCTGAAGAGCAGCACTTACATGTGAATAGCATGGGAGAGAGAAGCAAAAGAGATTTGCTATTTTGTTTGAACCCAAGTATTTTAGGTATAGCAAGGAAGGCATCTTTTATGATGAGGGTGCTGAGGCTCTGGCACAGGCTGCCCAGAGAAGCTGTGGCTGCCCCATCCCTGGCAGTGTTCAAGGCCAGGTTGGACGAGGCTTGGAGCAACCTGCTCCAATGGAAGGTGTCCCTGCCCATGGCAGGGGGTTGGAACTGGATGATCTCTAAGGTCATTTCAACTCAAATCATTCAGTGGTTCTGTGATTCTATGATCTGTTCATCAAAGGCATGATGGATACTCCAGCCTCATGCTGTCCTTCTATCTTTATCAGCTGGGTGATACAGTGACCAAGAACCATCCTAATCACAGCTTCTCCTCTAGTTTCCAGCCTGATCTCTACCTGTAGATGGGTACATAGCTGTGTTTTCTTGTGCTTCTCTCTGGTCCTATAGGGTTTGGGTTGATGTTTTTTAAGCTCAGTGATGCATGGTTTTAGTATTTGGGAACTCATGGTTATGATGAAAGCTGTGCAGTCACCACACACCTCTCAGTGGAGTCAGATCAGGAGCAAGTGCTGGGCAGAAGGTAAAATGCCTTCCCCAGAGTCTGTGGTACAGGGGAGTACTGCAGAGATCCTCGGCTAAGAGCTTCAGGATTCAGCTCACAGACATCTCAAGCTAATAAATCCTAGCCTTTATTATCAGGGTTTTTCCATTGGCTGAGATTCCCTTTTCCCCCTCAGGTCTGAGTTACAGGGCAGCTTTCTCCTCTGATAGGCATTAACAAACATACCAGCTCACTGAGGAACAGCTGCAGCGTTCATGCAGATCACATTGATACCAGATAGCTACCATATGTGTGAGGCCAGAGGTTCTGCTGCTGCGGTACATGTGATGCAGAATGATGTGCTAATCCATTAGTAAATGTCAGCATGCTGTCTGCAGCGGAGATCACGTCCAAGCAGGAAACTTTGCTTCAAGTATGAGAACGATTTATGCTGTTAGGAGTTTCTTCCTTACGATAATTTTGATAGTGACATTTTCTTTCCATTTGACTAAACCACATGATTCTGTTAACTTTGATGAGCAGAAAGGATCGATCCTCTTTGAGGCTTGAATGCATCTGGAAGATCTTGTCATTACGTGGGGGTTCTTTATTCATGCCAGGTGGGTCATATCCTGCTGTAAATCTGGATTTATCCCACCTGGCTGAGATTTGTCAGATGCTGTCCAATGTTTTCTAACAGATTTTCAGTTTAAACTGATGCAGTTAGCCAGGAGGATCAGTCTTCCTAGTGAAGTGAGCAAGATTTATGTTTCAGATATCAGACTTATTCCTTCACCTCATTTATAGAAGCTTTCTAACCATCTTGAGCCAACCAGAATTAAAGCACCAAATATTACACTTGTGAACATATGGCCGCTTTCCTGTCTTGCAGCAGGGACTGCTGTAGTGCAGCCTGCATCCTGGTTCCCATTAGGATTTCTCTTTTCATCTGCTCACCTCCGTTTGAGAGGAATTTGTTCTCAAATTAAATCAGCACAAATCTTTAGCTGTGGTTGCTGGCAGGGCACCTTTCAGTGCAACTCGTTATCTAGGACACAGGAGAAGGAGGTGAGGGTGATGGCAGAGGTCACTCAGTGCCGATAAGGAATTTGGAATGGACGTTTCAGCTAGAAGCAGAATCTGTGTTTCCATCTCCTTCTCTTACTAAATCCAAAATGTGTCTGAAACTCCAACCCACAATTCCTCAAACACTGATAGCAAGGCAAAGCTACTGGCAGAAAATGAGGCATTATATCATAAAACCCCCAGCTTTAGCCATCAGTCTGACGAACAGTGAAAGGATAGCTGGCCTGCTTCTAACAGGTGATTCTGAGTTATCTGTGTAGGAGATGCTTTTTTATCTGTGCAGCTGATGAGGCATGTCACCGGTGATAGGAAAATCAGGGGAAAAAAGGCATCTCTGCTTACAGGGCTGACAGCAAGAAGAAGGAATTCCAAATTCACTTTTCCCTCCCCTCAAATGAACAATACACCAATTAAAATATCCTTCCATCCATCAGCTGGTTTGGTTAGAGAGTCTAAAGTCCTCAATGTTAAGATCATAGTCTTGAGGTCCACTTCTCACATGTTCTCCCCTTTAAGACAACATGAGCATTCAGATGAGCAGGAGGAAATGTGTGTTCAGCATCTGCAGGATCTTCACCTTTATCAGGGTGCCTGCTGACAAAGATACCAGCTCTCAGGATTCCAAGCATGTAAATACTTAAGTATATTCTTAACTTCAGTCATGACTGGTTCTACAAATTTACATCACGAACATACATATTGGGAGCCAGTGCTGGGTAATGTTTTTAACCAATATTTGGGTATTTAGGTCCTTTTTCAGCATGGCTGAAATCCAGGGAGTCACAGAGTTTAGAAAGCCTGAATTTGAAGTCCTTGTGCAAGTATTGCAGATCCCTTTTAGACCTTTGCAAATCCCCTGCTGAGAAGCATTGCCAGCTATGGCAAGTAGAAACACTTGCATGTATATGATACCAGAAATGGTGACAGCTATGGCAAACAAACAGCACTAGGATTTGAAACCCCAGCAATTCCTAATTCTTTTGGGGAAAAAAACCCAGTTCTGGTTACATATATGAAAAAAATCTTAATAAATGCCCTAATAGAATGCATGGTTGAAACAATATCGGTTGTAACATCAGCCCTGTCAGGTATTTCACAGCATCTCAGCCCTCTTGAAAAGGAGCTTTTAATAATTCAGTTATCCCTGTGGTGTGCATTAGGCATCACATGCAGTTGTGAGGAGTAAATGGAAAAATACAGAAAAAAGCCCCAAAGAGGTACACTTCAATGGACAGCAAATATTGAAGTTTTAAATTCGTTAAAAGAACATATAAATACCGCTGATAAATATGCAGTGATGAGGCTGAAACCAGTGATTTAGTGTCTGAGGGGGTTTGGTTTGGGGTTTCTTCGCATCTTTGCTTTTCAATGCTGTGCCTTTAATCTCAGCGCTGTTTGCTGCCCCCTGCGGCTGCAGCTGTGAGTCAGGTCAGTTATCTTTCAGGTCTGATGCGGGATGCTGTACACCGAGTCCTGGCTTTTTCCTCTGTCTTTCCCTTTCTCATGATGATTTGACCATAGAAGCCCTTCTAATTGACACTAGAGAGGATCTAGCCTTTTATATCCTGCTGTCTCAGGCTGATGGAATTGTCTATTCCATCTGTTCGTCGACACTGTTCATTGGTAAGAGCAAGACTGCAGCATTAAAAAGTAGGTTTCAGTGCAGCTTTCCAGTGTGCTTCAAACTCATCTCTGAATATTTGCTAAATGTGAAGCTTGTTGTACCTGAAGCCAAGGCAGAAAGACAGCAAAAGCTACTTGTAGTGATTATATCTGCATCCAGCCTTCTCCCCAGTTTTGGTAGCATTCAGACAAAGGGATTTGGATGTGCCCCCCTAGCAGAATTCAGTAGGATAAGATATTTTCCCTGAGTGCCGTGTGAAATTGTGTGAAGTCCCTCTTACTCTTTGACCTTTGTGGAGTCTACCTGTCAAGTTCAGTCTTTTCTGTGGAGCTGTCTTTTAACCTCACAGTGTGTGAGGTTATGATGTGCATTATGTGCATGAAGAGCTGAGATGTGCATATAGCACTGAAGAAGTGACAAAAGCGTGATATATTTTCCCTGAAATTATTTCAATGCAGCTTCATTACGTTGGTTAGTCTCAAAAAATTGAAAAGGCAATTTAACTTCTCAGTAAATTAACATAAATATCCATTTTGTGCTTTGGCAATGAGGAAAAGATGAACCAAGCTTAGCACAAGAGGAAAAAAACCCTGAAAGAACATTTCACCAACAGCTCAGCAGCATATATGAGAGACAGACATATTAATTTAGGAGTTTCTTTCATTTGTGTTTGCTTGTTGCAGGTAATCATTACCTTTTGATTTGAAAAGCTCTGTACAGTCATTTTGTTCTGCATCTGTATATAGGGAATCGTGACTACTGCGAATCTATGGAAAGGAGTGTGGTATAGACAAAGAGCCACACACAGAGCAGGGAGCCAGGGGTTCTGTCTCTTTGCTTTACTTCTGCATTGCTGCTTTAAACCCTAAACAAAAATATCCTTTTGTAGAAAATGTATTAGTGTTTTCCTTTCTCTAAGAAGGAAAAGTCTGAGCTGTCCTTTTAAGATGCATTACCCTCTGGGGCATCATCCGTAACACAGCCTTCCCGTGGTGTGACGTATCCTAGTTTGGGCTGCTATACAGGTATTCACAGTTCCATAACATGGTTATAGCACAGTTTAGTTCCACTCAAAGGTGCAAGACCAGTTTTAAATGCCAGTCCAAGCACTGTCATATTCTAGTGTGGTTTAGCACCTCTTTCACTCTCTCTCCTCATTGCGAGCCTGGCAGGTTTTCAGTTTTTGAGATCAAGAGAACATAATTTAGTCATTCAAAATGCATGAAGTTTGATTAACATTAATGTAATACATAATTAGCAAACATTTGTAATTATTTCGTTCTTGAATTTGAAATTGTCCCCTTAATTTTGCCTTCTAACATGGCCACTTAGTTAGCCATTGCCAGTTTGAGATCATTTTCAGTGCTGCATGATACATACACCTCAGAGCAGCCTTCCAGTATCTGAAGGAGGCCTACAAGGATGCTGGAGAGGGACTCTTCATTAGGGACTGTAGTGATAGGACAAGGGATAACAGGTTTAAAGTTAAACAGGGGAATTTCAGGTTAGATATAAGGAATAAGTTCTTTATTGTGTGGGTGGTGAGGCACTGGAATGGGTTGCCCAAGGAAGTTGTGAATGCTCCATCCCTGGTGGTGTTCAAGGCCGGGTTG
>JANHGB010071707.1:0-10300 GCA_026283785.1 Coracopsis vasa
ATCCCACTAGAGGTCACACAGTAACCATGGCAGCTATCCAAAAGAAAAGTCTCAAGAACCTTAAATTCTGGGAAAATGTAAATACATGGGTACTCACTAATCTGCACCTACAAATGAAATTATTAGGTTAATTTGAGTAGTCTTTCTATTTTCCCAAAAGATCCAACGAACATGAATCCTCATGGTAGTCATTTAGTACATTACTTCTTTGTAAAATTTGGATTTATTATTTTTACTTCTGAAATTACACCTGATAATGGGTGGGGATAGTCAGAGCTTGGTGCCCTTTTAAAAGTGTTCCAAATTTCTTCAAATATTTTCTCATTTAAAACTTCTGGAAATTCAATTCCAGGAGTTTCCAGCCCCTTCAACTTCAAAGGGGCTTCAGCTATGACCACAATTAACACTAAAGAAACACAATAAAGCTGGAACATCCTCGTATTCTACTTGTCAATATTTTGCTATTTAAATAGACATTACACTTTCAGGAACAACAGAAATAATTATAAAAACAAATATGAACCCACACATCAAATTAATTGTGTTTTTAAGCTTATACTAAAGTTTATGCTGGACACAATAACTTAAATTCCTTTAAATAAGAACAGATATACTGCTCAAAAAATTTATAAGCAGATGTGGCAGTCAGGGCCTGAAAACTACTTGCTTGTGAAAAACCCACTTATACTGCTAATGAAAATCTAACCTATTTTAAATCATTTGCTGAACAACTGTTTGAAAGGTATTAAAATACTTTATGTTCTACAATGCTAATTAAAAATTCCCTGGAAAGTTCCTTTAAATTCTTCAAAAAGGCACCCTGTGCACCCAAATGCAGAGCGAGAGATGGCTGATAATGATCTTACGCTCCTTTCATATTAGATTAAGTTGGAGATCAGCCTACAAAGACACTTCATGAACTGACTCACTGTGTTTGTTCCATTTACTACCACGCACATTACATTTTCTTTTTGGAGAAATTTCATTTAATTAGATCCCAACTACAAACGATAAAGACCTGTGTATGAAAAAGTCTTTTACTATGGCAGTGCCGCACTGCCAAGGCATTAAGTTGCCCTCTAACCCTAAGAACTGGTCCCACCAGAACAGGTGCTGCTGCTGACTTGCATTACCTGTTCTGGAATAAGTAAAATATTTCACTCCCTAAAGCTCTCAGTCTGGTACGTTTCAACATTAAAAATAGTAATAATAATAATAGTGAAGAGCAGCAAAAGAGTTGTAATCTGAATAATAATTTCAAAAGTTTCAGTACCCATCATGTGTTTTTCATCATGTGTTTTTCAGCACAACAGACAACACACTACCAAAAGCTCGCAGGGCATGTATTACATTATAGGAGCAACTCCTTGAGACGAAACAGAAATAAAACAAGTCTTAAAAGCAGAAACAATGCAGACTTTTCTTGCAATAAAATTAACACCCCATATTTAGCTAGATCTTAAGAAATGTTATAGCAAAAAAATCTAGCTTTACTTACACACAAGCTTGTATGTATACGCAGACGTACTCACACACAGATTGCAAATCAACAGATTGGTTTCCACTTCATATTAACAACATTAAGCAAGTTCTATATTCTTCTTAAGAATTTAGGAAGTAAGGATATTTTTCTGAGGAATATCTAAATACAAACCTGCTTTTTCTGTGCTTGCCTCTTCTGAGCACCCAGTGTAGCTGATTTGAAGCTAAGAGACTTGGACTGTCTCCTAACTTTGACCGAATCTCTCCGGCGATCATATGAAAAAGACGACGACTTCTTTGTAATTTTCCTCTTAGGTGTGTCTGCCATTTCATCCACCAAAGTATGGTTACCTCCAAGCAAACAGTGTCCCAAGAAAATAAAAACTCAGTACCATCAAGCTTCCACCAAGCTTACAGGGAACAGTCTTCAATTCTATCAGAAGTGGAGCAACCTACAAGGAAGGGAGCCCACCTAAGAACAACTTCAGTTCTTCCAACCAGTTGTACAGATGAAAAAAGCCGATGGTCCTGCAATGCTGTATGTCACTGAAGAGCAGGCAGATCTCCTTCTTGCTGTATAAACTCAAACAGGCTTCAGCAGTGATGCTAATCTGAAAAATGTAGTGACTATCCTGCTGAGCACGCTAAAGGTGAACAGAAGGTAGCTCCCTGCACACCAAGAGGGTGTGGACATACACCAACAGGGTGTGGGGATGAAGCAGAAGATTTTGGGTTCAAAGCATCTTCTTAACTCCTTCCTTTCTGGGCTACTGCTAAGAATGTATCTCAAAAGTTAAACTGGTGAAAGCTCCCCCAAAAAGACAGCATTATTTTCTTCCCTTTGGATCCAAGGCACTTGCTGAAAAAACCTTCAGCATGAGGTAGCGGCCCCATTCATTAGGAGCCTTGTTTTAACCTAATTCAAATATTCCCTTTTCTCTCTTTGTCAGAAGGACTATTCACGCTACAAAGTTAAGAGGTACTTTAACTACTAAGCCAACTGGAACTAACATCAAGCCTACATACGAATCTTACCATCCTTCCTGGGAAGTAATTATGAAGTTACAGCACTCTCCTAAAACCTTTTGGTATCAACGGATAAGAGGGTAGCACTAATGAATTCTCATCCTAGTGACAGTGTGGGAATCTTATCAGACAGCTGAGATTGCAACTTCTGTACCAGGACTGTGTTTAGGTAGGAATGTTTCCCTTGCATAACGTATTAGTCAAGGAACGCTACAAGGGTGTAGAGCCTCAAGACTTGATGCTATTGATTTAAGCAAAACATATTCAAAGCACAAAGCTGTGCATATGGGAATGTGCCTGCAAACTTTACACTGTCAGATTTAAACCTGCGTTAAAATACAAGAAAGAAAACCATCTCTTGACAAACTTATGCCATTGTCCAGGGTCTTTTCCAGAAACTTTTCCTTACTTTATTCATGACGCTACATCACATACCAAACAACTGTGAATAATTTATACTTGCAGGATTATCCGTTACTATAATTAAGCCTTAATATGGGTCAGTCCTCTAGCGTACAAGTCTCACCACCTCTGTTAGGAAATATCTGTAAAGTCAGAGTAGCACTTTTTTCAAGACCTGCCGATATCAAGGAGTAAGAGGGTAGTGCTTAATGAGTTCCTGTAGCAAACATTTTCTGCAATTTCTTCCTTTGTTGTAGGATGAAGAATATACCTCTAGGACAAAGTGATATTGCTAAAATTAATGAAAAGCTATCAGAATACCATACACTCATTAGCCATAATGGCCTACTTCTATATTCTCTGCAGATTTCTGTGGAAATTTACACTATGAAGAATTAGAAAGCGCTGCTTCATATTATCTACAACTATATCTACACAGTGAATCTGTAATTTTTACAGGACATAGTAAAAATCCATTACTAAATACTTCTAGGATAAAGTATCTCTTAATTGTGATGAGTTTATAATACTGTAGCAGTCATTATCCATAGCCACATACTGACCTTCAGTGTTACTAATATTAGACACTGTGAGACCATCATCATTTCACCACTCTGTGGTTTTCACCAAAGTTTAAAGAGACTCTTTCTTGCAAATTGAGACCCGACTTAAATTAGCCATGATTTACAAGCATCACCTTTTTGAAGAGTAAAAATAAGCAGACAATTCAGCATTATACATGCTTTTAAACAAAGGTATCTCTAGAAAAATATACATCCTAAAAAGCTTCCTGAAGCAAAGCATCTGCAGCATTTGATTAAATAACAGGTATTCTGATATATTATAAAAACTAAGGTCAAGGAAAGTTTGAAAACCTTTTGCAGATAGCTGCTCTTATGATATATTCTAATCATGCTTGTTTGCACAAAAAAAAGAAATAGCAATTAGGACTGACAAAGGCACAAATAAACTTAAAAAAAAAAAAGCCAAACAGAAAAATCTCATACATTAAAATGCAGCTGACTTTGAATCAAATACCAGGCACAATCCTGGTTCATTAGACCTAAAGCAGGTGCAAAAAATGTAACAAGAATGATCAGCTAATGAAAGAACTTCTGAATGAAAATAAATTAGAAAGAAAAGCAAAAAGGACAGAAGTTCGTAAAATCTTTAAAGATACAGAAAAAGAATTATATTTATTCACAGTTCCCTTAAATACAAGAATCTGTGTCACTGAATGAATGAATTTTGAAAATAAAAGGTAGTATTTTACATTAAAAACATACCTATTTTCATTTACTTTGCTAATGAAAACTGATGTTTAATTCGTTGCCCCAGAATCTGCACTGAAAAAGACACAATGTCCCCTCTGATTTTACAGTCATATAGAGTTTGCTTATTCCATCCTTTTTTCAAGGCTAAGAGTCCTGGTCCATTTATACACTGCTGGAAGAGAAGCCTTTAATCTACACATGCAATCAATGTTGGCTTTTACTCTTTAAAATCTTTTTTGATTGCTTGGTTTGTGGCTGGAGGAAATGGAGGGCTAACCACCAACATGAACAGCAGCAAGATCCCATTACCCATTCCCTTCTCTACCACTTGCTTCATCCAAGGCACCACTCCAGTAGCTCCATGGCCATTGGCAGCCCTGCTGCACTGAAAAGGAAGGTCTCAGCCTACTCATGTTGCCACTCTTCCTCTTCTTCCTTCACAACTCAACCATCCCCTTCCTTCCTCAACCCCTCCCAGCAGCAAAGTCTCCCATTCCTCCTCAGCTTGCCAGATCTTTCAGTGAACTGACAATGCTCATGAAATAGCAGAGAAATACTCAGTTATTTTTGCAAGGAGTCTTCTGCCTTTAAGGTAAATAAATCTGCTACAAGATGGGGTCCAAAGAGTGTCAAGTCTGCATGAAGTAAGAGCAGGATGGGGATGACAACAGAGTGGAGATGCAGACACAAAGGCAAGCTACTGGAAGCCGCCTTAGATCTTATTATCTCTCACAGAGCTGTACCTTGCAGTGTAATCCAGTGTTTCCAGAGGTCTATTACAAAACTAAAAGCATTTTCCCAAATGTAACAGCTAGCTCAGAACTCATTATTTGTGCATCCAGTTGAGAGAGCCTCCCTCTGATAGCAAACCACATTTGCCAAAATGATCTTCCATCCATCATGGACGTCTAGTCCCTCTGTATCATAGGATGCTTCTGCAGCCCTTTGTAACCAGCATTTCTACCATCAACATTCAGTTTCACACACTATAACGGAATTTGTCACTCCATTATTGAAATCCCCTTTCTATTTTCTCAGAGCAATTGCAAATGAATACACACACTGCCTTCTATTTTCCAATCAGTTACATATTTGTAACATCTTTTCTCTTATCCCATGGCAAGTTTGTGGAGTTTTTGACTGTGCTAACCCCAGTCACTGTTTCTTAGGTCTGTCTTTCTGCTAAGAACATAGGCAGGTTTGTGAGGCATGACTTTTTTCACAACGCTTCCTCAGTATATCGTATTCATGCATGGGCCTGCTGTTCCTCAGAAAATAGATTTTACCAAATTATTCAATTTTCAGAAATCAGATAGACCTGCAGCTCTTCAGTTCTCCCAATTGACAAATAAATTTACAAATTTACAAATATCACTTCTCTCCTACCTGAGAATTCTTAGTTTACTGGTACAATAATATAGTAATTTCGGTAATACAGGAAAGGAACTGGGATATGGCAGTTTATCCCCAAAGGAAACAACAAATCATGAATGGACATGCTGTCATCACAGAGCTACAACGAGTAAATGATGATGAGATTCATAATTTGGAGAACAGTGCTTGAAAGAGATGAAAATAAAAACCTAATATCTCTTAATGACTGGAAAATGTACGTTCAATATGCCCAGTGTTTCCTCACTTACAGGGCCCTTAGTCTCCTCCATAAACATTGTGAAGTAAGAATCTATTTATTAGAAATACTACAAGCATTTTAATTCCATTCTTTGACAGAAGATAATATTTATATATTAGAGTATGTTATTTCCAAATATGTCTTCATTAAATAGCAACTGGGAATAAAGTCTACCTAAAAACATTTATTTTCTACTTTAAAACCATCAACAAGAGGGATCTAAAAATCATGTGGCCAATACAGTAACAATGAGTCAGTGTTAATGCAAGAAAACCTGGTTAAAACAGAGACATTCCATTTTACTTGTCATAACTTTAAGTAATATCAATTGTCAATCTCTGAAAACATAATTAAAATAAAAACCTGCAGAATATTAGATGACATCAAGAGCTCATTGTTCAAAAACTGAAGTTTCTGATTTTTTTAACAGAAAATCATCATGGCGCTGTTATAGTAAGGGTTTCTTTCCTAGTATCAATACTTTCCCAAGCTCAGTGGCTCAAACAGTTATTTTAAGCTGTTACAAGAAAAGAATGCCTTATGCTCAAAACGCGTTTTGCCAAGTCACTTATGAGTAACAACAAACTGTTCAAGGTCATCCTGTTTTCCTGGGATACAGGGAAGGCAGTCACAGAATGACAGAAGCTGCACTGTGGCACAGATAATAATGGCAATAGCTAAAATCTAATTTGATAGAAAGGTTTTGAGGGAGAAGAAATAAGGGCATGGTATGGTAAATACTACGAATCATTCTGAGTAGTATCTTGGCATTTTCAGGTTTTCCTGTCAGATTTGCTGGGCTGGACCTAGATGTTTTTTCATTAGCTCCAGGGTTTTTTTAATGATAGAAACAAACTCTAGAAGTAAACCAAAAAGTTATTCTTCCCTGTTCATGGTTTTAGGGTTAAATTCTTAACCTGCACAGTCAAAGGGAATTCAAATGTAAATTCAGCTGTAAGTTTGCTTAAACGAGGCAGAGAGACACCTAAATTTAGAACAAACAACACTACTTCTTCTGATTATGTGCTGATGGCAATCTAAAGATAACACAAGTTTATCTGTGCAACTTTCATCAAGTTCAAACGCTCTTTAACACTTTGGAGAGAATGACAGAACGAAAATCAACAGCAGCACAATTTTTTAATCACTGCTCCCCAGTCCCTAACTAACCTTTAACCTTAACATCATAATGCACTTGCTCAAAATAGATGTATTTTTGTGTTTGTTTCAAGTTAATATTTGTTACAAACAAAATAGAGTCATCTTTTCCAAACCCACATTTTGTGTATCACATGCCTCTGTAATTCAACAGTGCTTTCCAAAAGGAAGTAAACAAAACAACAGCAGTATTTAGAATTGACCATCTGTTTAACACAGGAACCAAAAGTTCATTTCCGTTCCACTACACTGGGAAAATCTCCTAATATCCCTTCTTGTTATGTGAAGAAGCTGCTCAAAGACTTTCTCACATCACACTAGAAGCAAGCAGGGACTAAACTGATAATAATATTAATAGAATCTCTATAGGTCTCTAAAAGCAGATGCAAATGAAGGGCAGTTGACCTCACTGAATTTCAGCAGCAATTTGATTACTTAAGTTAGTTAACTCTAGATCATGAATGTTTACAAACTCCCATTTCAGCACAGATCTATGAAATTAATCTCCACCCCACTGTCACCAACACTACTCGGCTCAAAACAACAACTTCTTCTTGTGTCTTTCTAGGAGGTGCAAAGTATGTCTGATCAGCAGTATGCACCAACATTGAGTTGAACTTACAGTGACCTCAGCCAGATACTAACACCAGGCACACAAACACTGTGGTAAGCATGAAACCTCACTCCAGACAATACCAAACCATATTCCTCTATTTTTCATCCCTGCATTCAGTGGGCGTAACTATGAATTACGCATGGTGAAATGCTGACCACGTATTTGAAGACGGCAAATCAAGCAAAGAAAGCCATTCCTTAGTTTAGAGAAATAAACCCACGCTCTAAGTCTAAGCATATACCAAAGTACAGTGGTTATTTTTGAGAACTAGAGTGTTGAATTTATTAGGACAGTGATGAAGGAAATGGTAAGTGTCAATACTTTAACATTTACAGACTGCTAATCTCCAAGCTACCAAAAACCTATGCTCAGGTAAATGAATTTATGAGTAAGTGACATCAGGTTCATACCCTACATTGTTTCAAGGTATCTCTATTCACCCAGCTGCTCACCAAAACCAGAGGCTGTTAATGGCAGAGCCTTTTTCTCTGAGGCAGAAAAGCCTCTTATTTTTCAGAAATGTAGCTACACAAAACACATTTTGATTTCCAAAGCTTTCCTCTGAACAGCAGCCTGAGCATTATTACGCAGGAAAAATATATATAAGCGCACACGAAATATTTTTTTAAAAATTGTACAAAATACAAGTGACTATTTCAGTGAGAATTCAACTGGGAGCAGGTTACATTCATACATGTACTTCTAAAATGGAAGATTACACAGCAATTTCCTGAATACTTTTTTCCACGGATAATCAAAGGCCTGCAAGATCCCTGAACAAGTACTTTCACATTATACCCAAAGTATGAGGATCACTGAAGTGTCTGAGTGCCTCAGCCTGCCAAGAGAAACCATGGTTAAGGATGGTTGGGGTGGGCTTTATTCATCAGTTTGTCGGGGTTTTTTTGCTGTTGAGAATGTCTGCTTACTAAGAATCGAACTGAGGTCATCAACTATGTTATCATCAAGCTGGAAACTTGTCAAGTTGACATATGTTTTTTGAGAGACATTAAATAAAGTGCTACAAGTAACAGCAATCCAAGCAAAACAGTTTGTTTACCTATCTTGAAAACAGCGTTCTAATTACGGAATGCCCAAGAAATGTACACTTTTAAAATAATGAAAATAGGTTATGCAGTTGACTAAAAGCAAGTTCGAAAGTGTAACTTCTTTATTTCTGGAAAAGAGATACTTGCTATTCATCTGCCCAAGTTTTTCATGAGATTCCTCAAACAGTACCAAACATGCTCATACTTAGACTGAAATGGATGCCAGTAGTTGAAAACAGACTCTTGTTTCTTGTAGCCAAATATTTTTCAAAAACAACAAAAGCAAGACAACCCACTTGCATTCATGTATACAGAGAGAAAGATAAATACAAAAAAAAAGACTGATATACTCCCATTAAGAACTATCTTTCCATAATAAAACCTGGACAAAATTTGCACTTCAATCAAACAATCACAAAGAAGACTTCCATGAAAAAAATTATATAAATAAGCATTTATTACTTTTTGTTTTAATAGGATTACTACCATTAACTATATTAACCAAGTTTTCAGCAGCAACTTCATGTGTAGTAATATTCTGTAATATGAATGATGAAGTTGCATGCCAGCTAAGTTAGAATAGAAAGTATTATGCACTTTCTCAATGAATGACATTAAAGGATTTAAGAAAAGGTGTTTCAGAAAGGAACAAATAGCTTGGCAAAATCATTTTTTCCATGTAGTTTGTTTCATATTTTTCTCATTTTTTTTAAGAGGGAACAAAACTGAACATCACAAATTATTCCAGAGAGCAACTGGTTAACCCTTACTCATTCATTCTGGTTTAATAAGTGACAAAGAGAATACCAAAATATAAGCACAGAACAAGCTAAATGGAGTCACCCTACCATGCTGCATTTTAATGTGAAGGACACTAAAGATACTTCTCTTACTCCACTCAGAACAGCTGCTGTCTCCAAGGGTCTTTGTATTTGTTATAGTAGAGAACATTTTCTCCATGGAGACAGCAGAATAGGAGTAAACATATTCTTTACATTACTGAAAGTTTTATTTTTACTAAGATAGTTGACTATACAGAGCAATAAATTCATCAAGAGGACAAGCTCGTCCTTAGCTGCTTCTCATTCTGTATTGAGCTTATATTACACTGTACAATTATGGCATAAAAGCAACATAAAAAAAGACAAAAACTACATTTATCACTATGGGAATGATCCCTATATCTAAGAGTTTTGCAATATCCTAGATATTTTTGCCACAAGTGAAAAAAAAAAAAATATATATTTTTATATAGGCTAATGTTTAATTTTAAGCGTAACTAATCAGTAATAATTAACTAAATGCTTAAACAATATCTGTTAAATGCTTTTTAACAAGATATGCTTCCATGTATATGTACAAAATATCACTAACTGGAGATATATTCAGAACAATGCCTTAATAAGACCTATATCAGATTCTGCTAATGCAAAACGAGTTGATACACTTGCCAAGAAGGAAGCATCAAATGCAAAACTAGCAATCCAAAACTAAAGGGAACCAGGAAGGTCAGCTGTAAAATATAAGACAAGAAACTGAAAAACAATGACTAATGACTGCAATGCTTGAAAAGAATCAAACGTATACCGGCAGCTTTTCCTCATCAAACGGATGCGTTTTCCCTCAAGCTCCCCCGAAGAATGAAGGCGAAAATCAACTT
>JANHGB010071712.1:0-13516 GCA_026283785.1 Coracopsis vasa
CTCTGTTCAACGGCCTTGAACACCGCCAGGGATGGAGCATTCACAGCTTCCCTGGGCAGCCCATTCCAGTGCCTCACCAGCCTAACAGTAAAGAATTTCTTCCTTATTTATATAATTTATATTATATATAATTTATATTATTTAATTAGACCACAGAGGGTAAAACCTGTTTTGATAGCTCAAAGGCTAGCTTTTGCTTTGCTCACTTTTTTTATTAAAGGGTAATTTGTGAGTGAAGATTAGAAACAGGCTGTTTCTCAAGCTCAAAAGAGTATTTGGACCAGCTTAGTGTCTGAAATGGAAAAGTACAGAAATACTAGTCTCCGAACTGGTTACTAGGACATAGAACTCCTTAGAACATTTTCTTAGCATGTACCTTACTATAGCTACTGCTGCTATACACATGCACACCAAGTAGAAAGGAAGAACCAGGGAGGAATTAACTTCCACTGTGCTCAGTAACATAGAAGCAAACTAACAGCATGAAGGATGAAAGTATAAAGCCTACCACTGATGCAACAGCCATTTTCCCGTATCATGGCCTTTCTAAAAGTTAAGTGCTCACAGAGCACTGGCAAGAGAGCTTACAGGTACATCTCCCACTTACCTGCCATCCATGTTTTGGGGAACAGCTCCATCAAGACACAGATATAAGACAGTGGTCTGGATTGTGGTAAGACGGGATGTCCTGCGCGGCACAGCTCTGCAC
The DNA here is from genome assembly GCA_026283785.1 of Coracopsis vasa. Lineage (NCBI taxonomy): Eukaryota > Metazoa > Chordata > Aves > Psittaciformes > Psittacidae > Coracopsis > Coracopsis vasa. Next base: position 710 of record JANHGB010071712.1, read on the forward strand.
ACTGGTTTTTAGGCACATAGTGCTGGGATTCAACAAAGCCACAGCTGTTACGTTTTGGGTACTCTCCACAACTTTCCTTTCAGCACAGAGACCATGTCTGGGATGAGTCCAACCTGCTGTGGCCCTTACCCTTCTCAGGTGCAGGAGGTGCACCCTCTCACCACCTCATCTCCATCTCAGGTATCCTGCCTTTTGGCACCAGCTTCTGGGTGCTGACCATCAATCACCCTAGTTCAGGCGCAGCACTTAACATTGTAAACTGCCTGAGATAGGCACTGCCTCTTAGAAGGCCAAGCAGTGAGAGAAGCAGCTGGCAGAGCACTCACAACCCCCCTCTGCTGCCTCCTGCCCCAGGATTGTGAACAGGCTGGTACCTTGAGCTGGACACGTGGCAGAACTAACCAGAAGATGTGGAGGTTACCAACAGTTGACCAAAAGGGTTTCAGATGCTGTGAACTGGTACCTTGCTCATTCATTGCAAGTGTGCCAAGCATGAGTAGTGGACACCTTGTAATACAGTACCTCAGATCAAAAGAATGAAAACAGGATTATACCTGCTTCTGTTAGTACCTTCCTAGATACCTGTAATTGTATATTTGAAATTTATTACTGCTTTACCTAAAATTGAACTCATGACCCGTGTAAGCCTTAGATCTGTTATTGGTTTTAATTTTAAAACTACAGAAACAATTAGTTGTTGAATAATTGTCTGCTACTTTTCAAGTATCAGTTTTTCATTTCAGAGCTGTGAACTACATCAGATTATGTCTTTTGAAGCAAATATAACTATCATAGAAAAATCCTGTTACATAATCTTTGTGTGCAGTGTCTGGAATGCTATTTTTAAATGCGTACTTCTGCTGTATGCTCGTTCCTTAAGTTATAGAAAAGGACCTACTAAATCGCTCTGCCAACTAGCTAGAGACATGTCTTATCCCTCCTCCCCCCGAGGTTGCCTGCTACTTATGTTCATATTAAAAGAGAAAGTAACTATATATAGTTAGGACTAGAAAGTACTCTGGTTTCATTGTCGAACTCATGTCAGGTTATTCTTGGAGGGGAAGTGTCAGCCTAAGTTTGTGACACTGCATTGAGCACTTCAACAAGCCCTTCAGCACTGAGGTTACATAAAAAGAGATAGACTGTTGTGTTCCGATTACAAGAGCCTTGCACTTTTGTACTCTGATAAGGTAAAGATCAAAGGGGAGAGAGGGAAGGATTCCCATTAGATGGCAGCAGGGAAAAATGACTCACCTTACAGTCAAAAAGGTATCACAGCAATCCATACCTATTTCAACTGCAGAAATGTTTGGCAGGGGTAACTGGCATTCTCACGATGCATCAGTGTTTTTCAGTCTTGTAGCCCCCTAAAACTTTCAGTGAAGGTGCAAGCTTCTATGGAATTGAATCCTACCACCAAGAGGTTTACTTTTCTCACCTTATGTTAAGTTTTTAGGAACTGGACACAAAACCCCAGCAGCCTTGTGAACTGCAGGCTGAAATCCATTGTCCTGCCAGAAAGAAATGAAGCCTTCTTACTGTTGAGAGATCAGTTATATATCATAATTCATGCCAGTGGGAAAACTTTTTCCATCACCATCCACATTAGGCTACAAAAGAACACTTGTCACATAAGGACTATTTGTTTGTTCTGTGCGTGATTACAGGGCCAAAGCAACACTTCACCAAAAATTCACCTTCCTCTCCAAGAAAACAAAACAACCCCAAACTGACTTGAATCTTGAATGCCTACTTAGCATTTGCTTTGACATTGAAAAAATATCAAAAAAAGGAAAGGAGTGTATCACACTGGCTTTTTGCTCAGAAGCCATCTGTTGGTTCAGTGAAGGCACAATCTATTTGCGTAATATATCTTCACTATTTTTCTCACAGGGAACCTCCATGTCTCAAAACAAAGCTAATGTCTCCCCCTTTGCCTTGTCCCTCCCATTGCCTATACCCTCTAACTTTGCTTTGGCAAACAACCCATACTGACTGTCCAAACAGCATCTAACTTTCTTTGCTAGGAAAAGGTTATGAGAGTATAAAGTATGTGGGGAGAGCAGCAAAGAACAGGAAAGAAAAACACACAGGCTGGTCAGACCTTACTGAGTGAAAACTTGAAGACAGTGGTATTTCTGCTGCATGTGAGACACCACTAGCTTTCCACAGTGAATTGAGGTAGCCAGATTGCTGCTCTTGCTACAATCTGGCTGGACTTTTGCTTGTATGTGTATATATACACCTATATACTTACCTGTTCACGTGTATACACATTTATATGCACTTTCAGGCTCTCAGGAGATTTCTGTTAGAGTTCTAGGTAATTTTTAGCTCCTGCTACCTTGTGATTTAAGCCGAGAAAAGCCCTTTTGAAGTCTGAATTGTTATTACGTAAGAGCAAAAAGTAGAGATAGCTCTCCTGTGCAACCAAATCCAAATCTCCTTTATGCAAAGGAAAGTGACACACAGGACAAATTACAGAACTGCTTGCTTATTTCCCTTTTATCTATAAGATTTACAAATACTGAAGGTCCTTTGAAGGACTTTGGACTTCAGAACTCAGGCTCCAAACCAAGAGACAGTATATAAATACCAGAGAGGCTTAGTATCTCATACACTGAAAAACATTACTGACTACAAGATAGCTGCTTAATAGCTTTTTGACAGTAAATTATTTGGAGTTTAACAGTAATATCTGACATGTCACTTCAGTTAATAACAAAGCTCACTTAGCTGATAAAATTATTTGGAGTATCTTGTTAGCAAGTAACAGAATAGAAGATATTTCAGTCCCTCATCCCCTCATATGGCAAACCTTCAGCACTGAAGGACACCTACTAAGAAACTGGCCATTGGTAACATCCCTTATGACTTTATCACTTTATCATTCTCTCAGGAAAAGATCTTTCCCCAGAAGAGGCTTATCACATTCATATGCATAGTTTCATGCATGGAAACCATTTTCTATCCTCTCAATAGCTTAGATGCTGGCACTTTAACTCAACTGGTATCAGACCAGAAGCCAATCCTTTTTGGTTTGTGTAGGCCACATGCTTAAACAGCAAAGTGTATAGCTGTCAGTGAAGTTTCTCTTCAACTGCCCTACCTCCTCAGGTCTAAAAAGCAGATGACTGATCACGGTGATCAGATGCAGTATGCACAGAGCAGATGCAACAAGAAAGTGCTAGAAGTACAGAGGAACAGACATAACACGTATTTGAGTTACACTGAAAAAAAGTATAAACAGCACCACTGAATGTGCAACAGCAAGACATTGTAGCTTGTTTTATGTCATCATAAATATCTCTCACAGAATACTAGCTTTTACAATAAAAGACCAGCTTAGATATTAAGTAAAAGGAGTGGCCAGGAACATTTAGAGACTGAGGGCAGTCTGACATCAAATTACATGGATTTGAACCTCCAGTTACCAAATCTTTTATCTGTATTCCAAGCATACTAAAGGCACAGCAACTTAAAGCAGGCAGCCTAAATTCTCTAGTTGAACTTTTTTCCCCTCAAAATAGCACAGAATATATTCCAAAATCCAAGCAAAAAAATGCTGCTAGCACATATGGCGCATTTGTTACTAACAAAGTAAGCATTTAAGAAAGGCATTCCAGCAACCAGCATTTTTATTTGCCAAGAATTCTTTTTTTAATATATATAAAAGTTTTTTGTTTTTACACAGGAAACCAAGACACAAGGGATGCAAGAGTCTGTGAACATTTCAGGAAGCTGCAAAACATGTCCATGTAAAAACCATTCTCAGAAGCCAACATTCAAAATCAGATGAAGAGACTGAAAACACCTTCTTTGAGGCATCTCACAACCTGACATTAACATTTGAGTGGCAGGGTTCTATAGAAAAAGATGTCACAGGAACTTCAGGCCCTGAATCATCAGTCTCAGTGGAAGGGCTTAAATATGAAGAAAGGGGAGCAAGAATATCCTGTTTTCCGGGTACCAATCCAGATGTGCAACAACTTCTACCTTCACTGGAGTCTCATCCGTTTTTCCGGTGGTCCTTTAGCACCAGCACTCTGCTGAGCATTCTTTACAGTCTCTTTTTCCTCTTGCTTGACAGCTTCAGGGACTGGTTCTGGTTCCTTCTTGATTTGATCCACTTAAGAAGTAACAGCAAAAGAAAGTTAAACCTCCAATTTTTATTCCTAAAACACGATTCAGAGTACTTTGAAAATACAGTTGACGTCAAAGGGCCAAATTTAATTTCAAAGGTTTAAGAATAACCAAAGATTAAATCCATACCAATACTGGTAAAAAAGCAGAACAGAATGAAGAGATACAGTTCATAGTTTTCCTGTTTTGAGGTTGCTTATGATCAACTCAAAGCCTTCACATGCTTTCTTGAGCTTATAGCACCATTCAAAAATCACTAAGATGCTGGATTGACTAAACTGTTCCCTCATTTTTCTTCCTTCTGCTTTCAAAGACCATTTCCTGCATTTGGACCTTCAGGCAATACAGTTTTACAGACAGAAAGGGCAAGAGTAGAATACACGGGTTTTTTCAATGAAAATTTTTCAATTTAGGAATGCCAGAATTCCTAAGCAGCTCAGCAGCAGCAAGGAGCTTATATGGCAACTGGAAGACACTGCTATAGAGAGCCTATTTTTTAAGTCTTGTGAGAACATTAGAGTTTTACCTGGGATAGGCTTTTCTCCAAGTTTTTGCTGTGGGGGAGGAAGAAAAAATAAAACAACACATTAACAGGACCAAGGTAATAATTCTTAAGCCTGCCTACTATTCATTTAGGAACGTACACCAAGCAAATACACTCTTATACATAACAGTTGATGGTAGAAGGAATCACTAAATACACTTTAAACAAAATCCAATTAACATTTTATAACATCCAGTTTCTGCTCTGACAACTGAAAAGCACTAAAGCAAAAATTACACAGCCTGTCTTTCCCACATCTGAGGAGTAAACAGTTTTGTGAGTTGCTGTAAACATAATTTCTGTTCCTCCCAAGCAGAAGACCTGGTGGAACAAATGGCTACTAGAGATGATCAGAGGTAATTACAACTTCACAGAATGCCAAGAATTTCCACACTAATTAATAAGCCCCAAGAACAATAGAGTTGCTAAAACAAAAGAGCTGTGGTGGCTTGATTTAGCTCACAAAGCAGGAAATTGGAAGCAGTAGCAAAACCCAACAGCTGACAAGAACAGACCCTCTGTGATTAGGTAAGGAATTCGTAAAAGAAAATTCACCCTCATAGTTTTGCCAAGGTCTTAAATGACTCCTGCAATTACAAAGGGGAACCCTACACTCCAGTCAGAGCCTTCCATTTCAAATTTATTATCTATCCCGTGCTACCATTGCAGAAAGCACACAACATTCCCATTCAGTTTCAGCTGTTCAAGTGCTTCTGACTGCATTACATTCCAAGTTACAGAAATACTATGACTTGCAAGCATCATACCTGAACAAACTTGGGTGGAAACTTTTGTCTTAGGTCTAAAAGCAAAGCATCTACCCGTTGCCTTTGGAAAATAGAACTTGGTTCTTCTTTCTTCTTGGCTTTTGGTTTAGCTTTCTCTGCAAGTCACAGAAATGTAGGAGAAAGCTGTATTAGAAGTTCTGTCCACCTTGCTGTATGACAAGCTGGTATTCATCCCTCCTCTAAAATTCACCTACATTTTCCCTTTGACATCAGTTATATTTTTTGTGGAAGACACATTAAGGACAATTCTTACTTCCTAACAAACTGGTCTGGCTTCTGAAGATGTATTCTGGTCTCCAGTGGGTTGAAGATTTCCCCACTTTGTTGACACACAGCCCACAATTTTCATCTCCCACCCATGCCTCGATGTTCGTTCCCACCAGCACAGAAGAGCAAGATTCCTGACAGGGAGCACTAACTTACTCGTCAGACAGACACTTAACCTCATCGCTACACCATCACTTTGCATTGCCTAAAGTTTTTCTACATTACCTTCCCTCACCAAAGTACACAGGAACAACTAGGATTCATACCTCGTTCTTCTTGGTCTTTGAAATGCCACCAGTAGCCCTTGGATGGGTGATAGCGACAGTAGGACATAGCTTCTTCAAAAGCAGACTGAATTCCATGCACTGCAGTGAGCTTTCAGAACAAGAACATAAGGCAGTGTTCAGAGTTTAAGGAAAAAATACAGCATAAAACTTTGAAAGAAGGGATTTTAAAATTAGTATTCTGTATTTATTTTTGTTCTGGGAAGGGAACGTGGGACTTTTGGACCAAGAACGTAATCTTTTTAATAGGCTCTTACGAGACATTTTCTGAAGTGCTTTTCTAAACTGACAAGAGGAAAACCTTACAAAAGCAGTTGCTTACTAGAACAGAAAAAAAAAAACAACAAACACAAGTGCCCAATTTAAAAAGAAATACTTCATCAACTTAAAAACATAAGCCTCACTTAAAGAGAAATATTACATTCCCTTAACAGTGACATTCCAAAGCAAGCTTCACTATGTATTTAATTACTATTTCACATGCATTTGTTATGTAATTTTTCTTTTGATTATTGAAACCTTATGCTGGTCTCCTAATTGTGTAGCTTCAGTTAATTCTGATCCTTCATCCTTAAACAGCATATCCTAATTTCTGGACCATACTGCACACTTGCAAGATCTTTCATTTCCATGTGGGATGTACACCATATTAACTGGTGGGGTTGTTTTATGTTACTGTGTACTACACAAGATCTTTCCTCAAAACAGCAAAGGAAGGATTTAAACAGCCTGAGGAACACCCAGAAGTAAAAGCAGGTACAAAACAGTATCCATCAAATGCACGGAATACTTACAACTCTGGAGTTAATGACAGACCCTAAGTCAGGTGCCTGATAAATCACTCCAGCAATAATATAGTAGTCGGCCAGTGGAATGACTGTGGGGAGGAAAAAAATTAAAAAAAAAAAAAAAAAAAATGAGACAGGATTAATTTAAAAGCTCTGGCTGAAGACAGAGTATTTGTTGCTGAATTTCAGTTTTAACAGCAGAAATCACAATATTCATGACCAAATTTTCTATTCTTAACATTTTCGTTCAAGGTGCTTCATTTGTACCTTAGCCACAGACTGATAAGGGGGGAAAAAAACCCTCTTCTACTGTAAGAACCTACTTAGCATTATAACCAACCCACAGTTAAAGGTGGAAATAGTGCAGAATAAGAAAGTGATATGACACACACAGAAGCATGAATGATCCCTCTCCCAACCTAATGATACTGTTTTGAAGAATCATAAATCACATACTAGCCTCTGCAGATGATCAGCTTAAACTGAATTAAGCTCATCAGCCCCACGCAAAGATATAGTTAGCCTTATATTCAAATAATTAAAATGAAAGCTTTTGCATAGCCTAACAGATAAATACAATATGGTGTGAACGCTACTGTCCATTTCCCATGGCAAAACACCACAGGACAGCAATTTCTCATTGCACTCTTCATATTTCACCACAAGGTGGCAATCCCTGCTATAAGCACACTAGAGGTCACTCTGCTAGACAAGGTATCTCCACTCCACCAGAAATCCTCATACCCTTTTATTTAGATTTAAGATAGAGACAGAAGTGGTTAAACACCAATAAGGAACAGACAAAAGCGACTAACTGATCAGCCTTCTCAACGGTGACCAGAATTGCGACCTTACCTTGTGTAGGAGACTGCCTTTGCTGCTTTCGAATAATGAAGAGAATGGGCTCTTGAGCATGAAGAAGGATGTACTCCACTCCAACCATCTGGCTGAAAAAGAAGCAACCAGAATAACTGTCTTCCTCAAAGCAAAATCTGTAGAATGTGAAGAGCTACCAAAGGGCCTGGCAGTAAAGGGATGAAGTTCTGATGCTCTAGAAGCAATTCCGTATAATGTGCAGTAAATAAAGGCATAGAATTTTCTGAGGTAGCTATCAAAACCTGGCTGCAAATACAAAAGAGTCAGTACAACTTAACACAGTACCTAAGTAGAACATATTAGCAAACAAATAAATAGCAAGAAAGATAACAATCTGTCATCACAGAGATGTCATTTAAACACAAAGGACCAGCATATGATGTGAACATGTGTGTCTCATGTGAAAACCCCTCTACAATCACATCTGAGCACAAGCAACTTTACCAACGAACTTTTAGCTCAGTTTGCACACTCCCTATCATACTGTGGAGTCTTTAAATAGTTCTCAAACATCTCACTTGTGCTCAGTGTAGCAGATGGGGAACTGCAAAGAAAGTTTACTTGTGCATGCTGTAATCTCATTACACAACCATCTGTGATCTGTTTATTTACAACACTCACTACTTTTGTTATCCGTACTAAAAAGCTAGCTCTTTGGAGGAAATTAAGTATGGCACATAGCCAGCAGGATATAGAAACACAAACTATTTCTGAATTCAAAGTATCCCCTAACATAAACCCTATTCACCATAGAAAAACATTTAACTGTATTAATGCTACTCAGGTTCTGATGAGCTGGAAGGATGAGAGAAGACAGCTTTTCTAATTCAAACATCTAAAAGGCAATTTCCTGGAATCTCAGAACACGCATAAACTGCTTCATGCTTAACACCTCCTTCAAATGGCATATGAGGAAGTAGACGACATCCAAATACAAAAAAAGCTGAGCTCCCTAGCAAGTGGTAGGACTAAAAAACACAGAATGGAAGAGGTTCCCAGCATGTTTCCATTCAACCATCAAAGTGTCTGGATGAAGGGACAAAGGATGCTGTACAGGAAGCAGTTCTAAATGACAACTTACTTCAAATGTTCCAAGGTCATCCGCTGCATTTTGACAACTTCATTGTTACATGTTCGGTCATAGAATGGGTTACTTCGCTCTGAGAAATAGTCCAACACACTCCCATTGTTTAATATTGGAATCCAGGAGCTGTCAACCCAGGAAATTCCCAAGAGATTATCTGAGAAGAGAAATATACACTGAGTACCAAAGCAGCCAGAAGCACTACAAATACCTCCAGGAGTATATTGCTACCAGTTATTGATTACAGCAGGGGAAAGAGGTGCAACACAGCCTCACACAAAGCAGTTCTAATCAAAAATGTGTTTCAGAGAGCTCAAATAATAACTGATATCCTTTAACCTTCTGCAGATCTGCTGTAGACACACAACAGAAACACAGTCTTTTCTTAATTATTGCACCTTTCTTTCCTTCACCACTAGTTGCTGGTGTACCTTTATGTCTCAAGAACATGAGGAGGTTCTGTGCGCACATATGTGCACACTGTGTTGGTGGGAGCCATTTAGCTCTGATACTACATATAATAGTATCATGCCACATCTACTCAGTAGTATTATATGCAGTTTATTCTATGAACCACAGCATTAGCTGAGTAAAAAGACAATCCAAAGCATGGTTCCTTTCCAAAGCTAGGTCTCTGGTAAGTAAGTTGAATTTGCTAAGATGAATTAGAACCAGTTGGGGGGGGCAGGGTGAGCCTACCCCCCTAATGTGACCAGGCTCACATTAAACCTGAGCCTGGTCATACTTAGAACAATTTATTTCTGAGAAAAATAGCTTCAAAGCTGTAAAAAAGGATGCTGCAAAATAAGTAAAACACTGCAGAGATCTGTTAATTAAACCAAGAGTTTTCTTTTGCTAAAGTAAATGAGCAAACTACTGAGTGAAACAAAATAGTGGCATTGATAACAATTCTAAGGTGTTCTGTGATTAAAACATATATCACTATGATACGACAGCAGCTGATACTGTTACGTTTCAAATATGCTATTTTTTTATGTGGGTGAAGTCTATAATAAAAAAACCCAAAACAGCAGAGAAAGATGCTATCTTTGGGCAGATGTTTCCCAGTAATCTTGAACAAGAGATTTATTCCTGACTACAATTAATCTGCCGAATTGCCTGCAGCAAATTACTTATTCCATAACTCAGTGGGTATTACAGAAATCTAATTACAGAGTAAAAACAATTGTATAAAAAAAGCAAGCTTTTTAAATGAAACATATTCTATAAAGGTCAAATCATCATATGTTAGTTATGTTCCTACAGATTTGGGGACATGTGAATTAAAATCCCTGGATTTTACTATCATACTGCAGCAAAATCATGTTCCTGGAGCAGACCAAAGAAATCAGCATCAGCAATTGGTTCCACAGTCAACAAATCTGCTAACATTGAAGATCCATGAATCACCTTGAAAAGCACCCTGAAATTCAACCATTTGCAATTGCTGCAGCAGTAAACAGAATTTCCAAGACACAAGAAAGCAGGAAACAAAGGCTTAGAATTAAAAACATAACTGGTGAGAAGTGATTAACGACTGAAAGAACTGAAATTCCCTTCTTGCAGGAACACATTATATGTTCAAGCATTATATATGTACCCAGAACTCCCACTTAGCATTTCACTGTGAATATTTTACTTTTGCGACAACTCAGCATGCTTGAGGATGACTGGATCAATTCCAAAAATGCCAGCTCATACACTACTAGCAGCTTCTCTGAGGAACAGTTAATAAAGTAACACTAGCTGCCTAGCAAATCAGGGAAAATGCAGCACAAATAGTCACACATAAATCATTTTTGCCTTGTTAATCTCAGAATTGCCAGCCTCTTTCACAGAACAAGAATCTAAAGCCATTCATGTTACTTCCCATATACTATTATAGTCTCTCCTCACTATAAAAAAGGAAATCTCAGAATCGCAGCCCTGAGATCCACTATTAAGTGTGCAAATTGTGTTAGTGCTGATTATCCTAAATGCTTTTCAGGATCATAAGATAAGCTTTCCTTCCCAACAAACCCTACAATCTGAAGTGCTTGCATTCTTGCCACAATAAATGTTCACACTGCATTTCAAATACAAACTTTTCTTGCCTGTGTGTTTAACAATAACTGCATTTCTCAAGAGGGATGTCAGACAGGCTTTATTGTTTTTAGTTTATTATTGCTATAATGCTGCATATAAACTGATAAGTGTATTATAAAACGGAATATAAAGCTGGGCTCAAAGGCTCAATTATCCATAGCTGGTTAGTGCCAGTATATATAATTGCCTTTATAACAAGCAAGATTGTTCTCTTACACTATTCTTGGAAAAAAGGGAAGGAAGAACAAAACCAACCCTGAACCTGACACTCCTGTTCTTCCCATCAAGAAGGGAGTACTTCTCTTTATTTTGGATATAAGAAAGAATGGATGGTGTTCCTGCATCAGAGATGCAAAAGTGCTTGTGACAATACTGCCAATTTGTCATGATCATCAAGACAATCTGGGAGATGATCCAGCAAACCATGGTGAAAAAAAAAGAGGAGAGCAATTCACACAGTGTGCTGTGCCTGGCCTTGCCAGCTAGATAGCCCAACATGAGGCTTTGATAGACTGAGAGGAACAGTAAAATAGTTTTATAGCTTAAGAATGTAAATATGCCTCTAAATCTACTTAATATATTGAACCATATTAGATAATAAAAAAACCCAAACAAACAAAACCCACAAAACTTTGAGGGAGCTTAAATTATCTGGATTAAGACAGAAGGTTCTCACAGCAGCTAATAACTTAGTACAGCACTCCTCCATCAACTGTCCTTGCTGTATCTCAAACAAGGCAGTCAGAAAAGCAAATAGGACTGTAAGACTTTGAAAAAAAAAGGAGAAAACCTCTATGACATTATCAAAATTAAACCCTCACAAGATTCCCCACATACCTACTCTTGGTCATTCCCTGAGACTCCACCAGAGAGATTCTCAGTACGACCCCATTCAGACACCCTTTCAGAGAAAAATAATTTCCTTTGCCATGCCCTTTCAACCCCCTTCTTCTCCCACAAAGTTCTAACTCTTCAAGTAATTTAAGCTCTATTTTGTTACAGCATAAACCTTAATACTTCATTCAAATACCACCCCTTCTTCAAAAAACCCTATTAATATCCCTGAATTCTCACCCAAACCTTTCTTGTTCTCAGTTATTTCAGCTTTCTTTCTGACTTTCCTAACACCTGGCATGGCTCATCACATCCACCCAAAGCGCAGTTACAACCACCAAGCCTAACTCACTGCTTTGGTCCTGTCCAGGTCCCCACAGATGCCAGTGTTTCCCACTTCCCTTCACACTCCAGAACTAAACTCTCTTTTTTGGCGGTTCGCTCATGTCACCTCCTCATTCCACCTGAAAAGGAAGCAGCATAGCAGAAGGGATGCTTGTTTTCACACACATCCCCTCCCAGCCCATGACAAAGCTGCTTTTTGGACAACTTTTGATCCCAGTTCCTTACCGGGATACAGATACACTCCCAACGCTACTAAACCCCTTTTGCAGATCTTACAAAGACGAACAATTCAGTAGCTCCGCTGTCCTACAAAGCACTAATAACGGCAGCAGCTCTGTTATCCTCACACCTCTGGCCACATCGCACCGTTCTGTAACTGGGAGGTTAGTTGGAGAGAACGCTCGTACCGCATCAAGCTCCAACCACCCCAAGGCAGCCAGGCCCGCCCGCTCTGCCCGCAGAGGGAGCATGCCCCGGCCGCCGGGCAGGGGCACGGCTCGACACGGAGGTGCCGGAGCAGGGGATGCCGCCCCCGCACGCAGCGCCGCGTCCCGGGAGCCCCGAGCGCCCGCACACGTCCCGGCGCAGCCCTACCTCGAATGTCCACAGCCGCCATGGCCGCACCGCTCACTTCCGCCCGGCCCCGGGCACGGGGAGCAGGTGAGGACCGGGAGAAGGGTAGAGCGTCGCTCCTTTCTTCCAGACATTTGTTTTTAATTTGGCAGTCTTAATATTAACAGAAAACACACCACCAACAGTCTTAAATGGG